>LPNX010785778.1:0-16855 GCA_001517045.1 Pseudotsuga menziesii
CTTGTCTCTTGTGATGTGCTTATGTGAATGCTGTGCTTGTTATTCTCTCAGTGAAAAGATCTTGTTATAATGCTAGCTTAAATGTTGAAAAACTAACACTTCCATGGGAGCAAAGCAAACGAACCAGGTTTTCACAGCTATGCGTGCGCTAACGCTGCAAACAAAACAACCCAATGCGAATGACAAGTCACAATACAAATAAAACAATATAATACATGTCCTTTATATATATAACAATAGGCAGGAAACTTATCGGTATACAAACTTAAATCAATCAGAAGGATAAACTGGAGGACTTCTGCAACGGTAGGCGCAAACAGAACTACGGACTTGGGATACATTAATTCCATCGGACATCAAAACCACTAAGTTCTAAGCTCGGAAACCAAAACTGATCCTCCTTCGCAACGTCGGCTATGTATAGTTATACCATCATGGATTTACTATTGGAATGGGTATCAAAACTCAGAAACTCTAAACTCTAAGGAGTCGGCGAAAGAACAGGCTGCTTTCGAAACGTCTTGGAACTAGTCTCCCGCAACGCCGGCAATCATATACACTAGGAATCCGGCTTACTCTGGTCAAACATCCCGACAACAAAATAAACATGATTGGATATCAAAACCACTAAGTGCTAAGCTCGGAACATCGAACCTAAGGAGAAGAGAAAACAAGCTCCGATGTATCGACGAGGGAGTCTGAAGCTCTTTCGACAAGCTTGACGGTTTGGCTTCCGCAACGTTGAAAAGATAGTCCATTTTGCTTTCGATATCGAAAGTATAGTCGACTAATCTTTAGACACAAAAAATGAAACAAACCAAGTTTTTTAAAGAAGAATTTGGGCCCTAAAATTGAAAATGTTGGGGAAAAAAGTTGCAGCTACAACAATTGGCGACTACCTAGTGAACACAGATCTCTGAACAGTTTACTCTTTGATCAACTGATTGTTTGATAATACCAACATGCTAAATTATTCAAGATATCTGGATTTCCCAAAATGTCAGATGTATGCACTTTAATCATTAATTATAGTCCAATTTAAGGAACAAGGGAACCAAGATTTCAAAGTCTAGATAACTCTTTTGAGGCCAAGAGTATGACTTTTGTTTTACCTCTGTCTTTGATTAGTTTCCAGCTTAAACACCACATGATCGTAACATATGGTAAACAGATATATCTGTTTGTTCCTCATTCCCATGCCATTTTGCAATTTTGGTGCTTCTGGACTTTTGTCCTCTTTTGAGTCCTCCTGCTTTCCTTCTTTCTGAATTTTAATTCAAGCTCCTCTATCCATAGTGTCCTTTTGTGTGAGATATATATTTATCTTTCAGCTCACAGATGGAGAAGAACTTTGGCAATCTTATGCGTACTAATATGGTTCAGTACTTGCTTTGATACATATTGCTTTTCCAAGGATATTTTGACTCTTATTTTCCTTTTGGATTTCAATTCATGGCATGGAATTATATAAATATAATACACTGTTTACCTTACTTCCTTTCCATGGATCTTTTGCTGTCACCCCCTAGGACATTTTTTTTAGTGTGAGATGAATGGAGCCTCAAAATAGTATTCTAGACCTTTTTATCTTGAGTTATTTCACAAGGACTAAGCAGGACTTCAATGTGTTCATAACCATTTAGGAAAACTGCTAAACTTGAAGAAGTTCTTTCAAATATTAAATGGATTAATAGTACACAGTCTTGTAATCAAATATTTTAGTTAACCCAGAATTCTGATGAACTCCACGCAACCAAAAGTCATGCTTCTTTATTAAACATTACAATCAATCAAACTCTAAGTAAATAAAGCAAACAACCCAAAAACCCTAAAATAAAAAACAAACCAAATGTTTATTTATGTACAAGAAAACCAAAATAAGGTTTGAGAACTAAACCATTTACTGGTAAGTTCTCTTCCCACCCCTGTAAGTCTTGCAACTTGTAAGTCGAGGGGTCTAGCTTTGCTGCAATTTGAAAAGGGCCTACCCATAACTGCTGAAACTTGGTGCGCTTTTCCTTTTCATTGTGCGGATGATCCTACTTAAGAACCAGATCTCCTACTTCAAATTATTTGTTCCCAGCTTTGTGTTTGTCAAACCAACTCTTCACTATTTCTTTTTTATGCTTAAACCTTTCTATGGATTTGGACCTAGACTGTTCTAACTTCAACAGATTATAGATTCTGATTTGTAGAATTTCATTATCGGTACCCCTAGATTCTTGGGCTATTATGGAAGATGGCAATAGAATATTAGGAGGAAGGACGGCTTCTTTTCCATAAACAAGAGTGTATGGTGACACACATAAGGAATTCTTGGGTGTGACTCTATCAGCCCAGAGAGCATTTGGTAATGCTAAATGCCAACTTCTTTGATT
The DNA here is from genome assembly GCA_001517045.1 of Pseudotsuga menziesii. Lineage (NCBI taxonomy): Eukaryota > Viridiplantae > Streptophyta > Pinopsida > Pinales > Pinaceae > Pseudotsuga > Pseudotsuga menziesii. The sequence goes on from LPNX010785778.1 coordinate 2,379, forward strand.
TTCTATTATGGTTTTCTTTAGAATTCTAATCAGATTTTTGTTTGTGGATTCCGCCAGACCATTTCCTTGTGGGTAATAATTTGTAGAATAATACAACTTGATTCCTCTTTCATTAGAAAATGAATTTACTATAATAGAAAAAAATCAAGTAGCCTTATCAAAAACTAGGGAAATTGGAACCCCAAACCTGGTCATAATGTGATTCTATAAGAAATCCATAACTGCATCTTCGTTTAATTTTCGTAACGAAATAGCCTCAACCCATCTGGTGAAGTAATTAGCTATTGTCAGAATATACTTGTGCTACAAGGAGGATATTGGGTTTATTTCTCCAATAATATCGATTCCCCATTGTTCAAATGGTTCTAATATGATTACTGGTTTTAATGGTCCTGCTGCTTTAGCTTGTCTTCCACCACATCTCTGACAAGCATCACATTTTCTAACATGAGCATGAGCATCCTTAAACAGTGTAGGCTAGTAATATCCAGCTCTGAGAATCTTATATGATGTGGTGTCTCCAGAAAAAATGACCTCCAGCAGGCCCATCATGCAATTCTTCTACGACCTTCTTTGCATCTTCTTGTTCTAAGCACCTGAGAAAAAATCCATCATATTTATTTCTAAACAGTACTCCATTAATGATCTAATACAAATCTGATTTCAGACATAATGCTCTTCTTTTCTTGGGACTCCAATGCTCTGACAAATACCCTTCTTGGAGGTAATGGATTAGGTCTCGATACCAGGAGTCTGGAGTTGTAAACAAAGGACATACATCCACCATATGTAGCTCATCTTCATTATCCCAGCTGCTTTCTTCATTGTTTTGACCTTCAGTCATTATTTTACACAATCCTTGTCCTTTAACTATGGATGTTGGTTTGAACTCAAGATCATATTCTTGTAAGCAGTCACCCAGATGCCTCTTCTCTCTCCTAATTCCTTTTGTACAAAAAGAGATCGTACAACTGGGTGTGGAACTATTATTTTAGTGCAATTCTTAAGCATATATGGTTTAAATTGTTTTACCACTTTAAAAACTGCATAATCTTGTTTTTCAACTACTGGATAATTCAATTCAGCTCCCTACATACCAGTGCTCATAAATGATATGGGGTACTCATCTCCCCCATCTTCCTTCTATGTAAGCATAGCTGCTAACGAATCATCGGATGCAAAAGTGTACAGAATAAAATCCTTTTCAAAATTTGGACTTTTGAGTGATGGTGGATGAGCAACAGATGCTTTTATCTTGCTGAATGCCTTCTTCTCCAAATCAGTCCATTTGAATTACACACTATGTTTAACCATTTGCTGCAAAGGTTTGACAATCTGAGCAAAGTCTGGTACAAACCTTCACACAAAGTTGATTGTCCCCATAAACGATTGCATACCCTTTTTATTATGGGGTAAAGGGATATGTTTTATGGATTTAATCCTTTCTGGGTCTATGGAGATCCCTTTCTTAGAAATGACATGACCCAGTAGATTTCCTTCTATGACTGTAAACACGCATTTCTTGGGATTTAATGAAATACCATACTTTCTGCAACGCTCTAAAATCTGTTTCAAATGAAATACATGCTCCTCTCTTTTTTTCGAAAATATTGTGACATCATCTAGATAAACAACAACACTATGGCCAATCAGACTGCGGAAAGCTATATCCATGGCCCTATGGAAAGTAGCTCCAACATTAATAAGTCCAAAGGGCATTCTCCTATACGCAAAAGTTCTCCACTTGGTTTTGAACATGGTTTTAATCCTATCTTCTTCAGCTACTAATACTTGATTATAACTAGAGAATCCATCTAATAACAAAAAAAATTCAGAACCTGAAACCATCTGTAGTATTTGCTCCATGGGTGGGACCAGATAATTATCTTTATCTGATGTACGATTAAGATTTATGAAATCTACACAGAGCCTGTTTTCTTTAGACTTTTTCCGTACTGGCACAAAATTAGAAAACCATTCCGAATGTCTGACTTTAAATATGATTTTAGCATCCAACAAATTTTTTTCCTCACTTTGAATTAAAGGTTCCAGCTTAGGATGCATCTTCCTCAAAGGTTGTTGGTAAGGCTTGATTCCACCTTTAATTGGGATAACATGTTGTATGATCTTTGGGTCATAAGTTTTAAGATCTTAATAGGTCCAAGCAAACACATCCTTGTACTGCTTAAATAGACTAATGAACCTACTCCTTTCGCCTGGAGAACAACACTTCCCCAAATTCACATTTTTGGGTTCAGCTTCAGTCCCCAAATTTATCAGCTCGAATTGTAAGGATGAGCTATGGGTCTTGACATTCGCTGGCTTTCTGAATTTGTTATCTAAATCAAATATTTGTTCCAAGGTCTTGACTCCTTTAAGGATAAAGTTCCTCAATTTTAATTATGCTTGATGTTCTTCATCGTCTATTATTGCTCCTTTGAAAGTATCGTCATTCATCCAACACGCCAAAATTTGTTGATCATCGTCAAAAACCCATAGATTTGTGATCATATCTGGAATAGAAAGCCTGAAAAGTAATTCAATAGAGCATCTATTATTTGAAGGTACTAATCTTGCGGCTGAAGTAGTTAATAAATCAGCTAGTGCATTCTTTAATCTAGGGATGGACACAATATTGAATGTATGAAAATTTATAAGCAAATCCCAAAATTCATTTTGGTAAGCTTTCAAATGTGGTGAAATACAGTGTATATTGTTTTGAATTTGCTTAACAACAATTTCAGAATCTCCATATACTTTTAGTTCTATTGCTTTTTTAAGTCCCTGAACTAGTGCTTCGTATTCGGCTGTGTTATTTGTGCATTCGAATTCTAACCTACATGAAAGAAAATGTTTAGCCAGCCCCCGATCCCTCCAATGTTTTAGACCCATCAAAATAAAGAGTCCAAAAATTATCTACTTCTAATAAATTTGAATTACATACTACATCTAAAACTAAATCTACTATGTTACAGTCAATCTCATCAGCCTGTGAAAATTGAAGGAGATCAGGCTAGATATCAGTTATACTACCAGCTTCTTCAGCTTGGTAATTTCTCAGATCCAATTCAATGAAATAATTTCCCAATATAGAGTTTACTGGTTCATTTTTCCCTTCTAACTGAGTGACATTGTATTTCATTTGAGGTTCTCTTAACACTTTTATATGATTTGGACTTCCCTTAAAAGGTAACCACAAATGTGACCAATCCGATGCAAAATATCCTTCTAACCTTGCTGACTAGTCTCGGCTCAACACCAATCCATAAGCATCTGGTATGTCTACTACTACAATGTCGATGTATTGACATACCATCTCATCTATGGATATGTGAATCAGAACATCCTCCATTTCTCCTATTACCTTTACAGCTATTCTGTCTAATTGAAGAACTTGCCAAGTGGATGGTTTAGGTTGACCATTGATTTTCTTGAAAATTGAAAGTGGCATAACGTTGAGTGATACTCCTGAGTCCACTAAACATTTAAGCACATTATAGTTGAAAATTTCAAAAGTTAGGAGAAATGATGGAGTTTTATACTTAGACTTCCCTCCTAAACTTGCCTCCCCAATTTCTTCCTCTGGTTGGCTGTCACTGGGAGGCTCCTCATATGGTTTCTCCGGTGCTTTTAAAAGCTTCTCTCTTTGTTGAGGTAAATTGCACATTTCAAACAATGAGATATTCGATTTAGCCTTTTTAATGTCTTCCATAATATCATATCCCATCTCAGGTTCTTTGATATTCTTCTTAACATTATCAATCTTAACTTCAGTAGGTTTAAGAGGTGTGTTGATTTTCTTCAGATCCTGAATTGAAATGACAATTTTAGGTATTTTCACAGTTGCAGTGTTGTTCTATATCTTCTTCATGTTTTCTTGAAGTTTCTTAATCTTAGGAAGTATTGACTTATCTTATTTTAACAGATTCTGACTTCTTATTGTTACATTAGTTTCTGGTGTTTCCCCTTGTATCAAAAAATATTCCTCTTTTGTATCAAACATAGAGACACAGTCCCATAAAAATAAAGTATCTTCCTCTTGTTTTTCCATAGGTTCATGATCCTTTTCTTCCTCCTTACCAGTTTCTGTCAGTTTGGAGTCCAATAATTGATTCATTACTAATGTCATAGAATTGATCCATTGTGGGCAATTCTTCTCAGAATGAGGCTGCTGATGAAAGGTACAAAAATTATCCATGCCTACATCGGTTAAATTCATTACTGAAGGACTGTGTGGAGGAGGTTTAGGTTGATTGTTATATTCCCTTTTTTTATAATAAGGCTTATATGGTTTATGAGCCTCTTTTTCCTTTTCTAAATCTATCACTCTGTCAGATAATCTATGCATCATCTTCACCGTCCCTTCTAAATCCTGTGATCGCTCATCCTTAGGTTTAGTCAGTAATAAAGGCTTCTTGTTTCGAAAAGTATCTTCTTCTGACTGCACAGGGTAATTTTCTAGACTCTCCATCTCAGCCTCTACTTTCTCATATTCTTCATAGGTTTCTGCTAACATAGGTCTAACTGATCTCTTGGAAAACATGGCTAGATTAGGCCCCAACCAACTCCATACAAGTACTGGGCCTAAAGGCCATACTACTGACATTGGACAAGATAGCAAGCTTGGCTTCACTCCACCAGGCCTTGCGACCTCTGATGTTCTATGCAGTGGAGTGCATGAGACCCACGGTCTATGACTGGATCACTACGCTACTTAGCAACATGAAACATCAGCTCAGTGAGTGTAATATGGGCAAAGTGTGGAACTTTGGGTTCAGCAGCATATTGAACATGTTTTTCTTCGAGCATGTTCTAGGATTGAGCCCCAGAGTTGACGTTCCTCTTCACGGGGTTCGAGATCTAGCCCAACGGCGTTGGGCAGATGTGATGCGCAGACTGGGGGGAGGTAGGGTGTCCAACCCCTATCCAGCTGATTTCTTTCCATGGTGTCGACAACAGATAATTTCCATCGATGACTACCCCTATGCAGGGATTGATTTCCGAGGGGACCCGGACATGCCGCTACCACCGGTATCGGCATATGGTGACCCTCTCTTTAAATTTTTGAGTTATTTAATTTTTTTGTGTTTTCTGATTATATGGAATCAAAAGACATATTTTTGTGTGACAATACATAGTGACATCTACCATTGGTATGTAGATGTGGAACCAAGGTGGCCTAAAGGATTCCCTCATCACAAACGGAGGGGAAGAGGAGATGATATCATGGGTGTGGATGCGGAGCAGATGCTCCAGAGCATTCATACCAATTTTGTGAGGTTGACACACAGGGTTCCCATGGCGCAAGTCGAGGACTTTCCTGAGGCTATGCAGCGCTAGGTGGTGGGTGTACCATGAGCATGGGTGCGATTATTCCGATGGATAGCTAGAGCCGTAGTGACCTTCCATGATCAAAACCCCCCTCCTCCTCCACAGGCTTAAATACTTGTGAGTTATACATTTTGTACTACCGTGTATTATATCTTGGTGCCTCGAGAGCCCCATTTTGGTATCATGACACTATGTATTACCACATTTTGGATGTTATATAAAAATTTTATGGTGATCGGTTTATTTATTTACATGTGTAAAAATTTGTGTTTGTGATGAATTTATTATGTATGAAACAAATGCCAATCTAACACGTAGTTAGCATATGAGTCAGCATCTTGATTATTAATTCTTGGAATATGTATGTATGCTATATTGCCAATTGCCATTCTAATAATCTCACATGTAAGAATCTTCTTAATAATGTCGGATCTCTAACATGGTACAAACCATTAAGCCATGACACTACTAACTCTGAATCAAGATGTACCTCAAGATAGAGAACGCCATGTAAAATGGCATCCCGTAGAAGCTCAATAACGACACTATATTCAGTAACATTGTTTGAATATGGCCGCAAACATACGCCTCTTGAAGATAGTACCTGACCCATAGGAGTATAAATCACCCAAGTAGCAGAGGCTGAGTGTTGAGTGTGACGGCTTGCACCATCCGTGAATCCTATGTAGGTCGAATATTCCATTGACATCTGCCAAAAGAAACAACTAATCACAAACCTGATCACTACAAGAAAAAGACCTAACTATGCAAAACTGTACAATAATATACAATAACCAGCCTTGGCTAAAAATCATGCATAGTACTTCTTGAGATAGAGCCCATTTCTAGGGTCTGCCAAGGCCGTTCCCTCATAATCCACTAACTCATAAGTTCCCTTCTCTAATACACGTTTAACGACGTAAGGGCCATGCCACATGGGGTTAAACATTCCTGCCCCCAAGGGTTCTTTCGGTTGATCCCACAAAAGGACAAACACTCCCTCACTAAACCTCCTTGGATAGACAGACTTATCGTACTGGACCTTTACGCGATGCTTATTTACTACTAGAGCCACCAAGGCATCTCGACGCTGCTCATCAAGTTGCTTAAAGTGGACCAAATGCTCCTCCAATGGTGAAGTGTCTGGTAAGATTTCTATGGCTAGCTTCAAAGAAGGAATCTCGCATTCAACCGGCAATATCGACTCCACTCCATGTACAAGTTGATATGGAGAAAAATCCGTGGCAGTCACTAACAGTGGTTCTATATGCCCACAAAGCAGGATATAACATGATGTGCCAATTATTCTTGCTCTGTGTGATGGTTCGTTGGAGAATGGATTTGAGTGATTTATTCACTGCTTCTACCTGTCCATTAACTTGAGGGTAGTAAGAGGAGGAATGCTCTTGTTTGTACCCTAACTTTGATGCCAACTCTTCCATCAAACGATTCTGAAAGTGCAAGCCATGTTCAGTGACAAGCTCTTTCAGAATTTCGAACCGAGTAATAATCTGGTTGAATACGAAGTGCGTGGCTATCTCACCATCAAATTTAAATGTAGGCATAGCCTCAACCCATTTCATGAAGTAATCAATAGCCACTATGATATGATGATGCACCACAGTTGAAGCTGGGTTGCAATCCATAAAATCAATCCCTCGCTTAGTGAAGGGACCGGCGGTGATGATGGGATGTAACGGGGCAGGTTTCGAGTGCATATTACGTGCAAACACCTGGAAAGGGTGGCACCTCTTGACCGCATCTACACAATCCTTAAATATCGACGGCCAGAAACTAAAAGGAAAAACTAAAGGTTCTTGTTCTTGTCATTCCTTAAGAATGTTCTTATCATTGCATTTTTTATTTTTTGTTTTGGGATTAGTGCATTAGACTTCTTTTACCCACACACTCATCCAAAATATGATCAATAAATGGTGTGGGGAAATTGTCCTTAGGACAGGCACGATTCAAATCACGAAAATCAGTACATATGCGGATCACTCCCTACTTCTTATCCACTGGAACGGGGTTTGAAACCCACTCCATCAAGGGAATGGGATAGATAAAACTAGCTTTCAACAGTTTCTCTATCTCTGCCTTAATCGTGGATGCTTTCCTAGGATTCACCGCACACAAATGTTTTCAAACAGGATTAGCATTGGGATAAGTCTTAATCTCGTGTTCGACAATACGAGGGTCGATACCTGGAATTTCATCGTAAGACCAAGAAAATATATCACGGAATTCCTTAAACAGCTCAATGTATTCTTAAATCTTAGCATGGGAACATTCTGCCCCAATATAGACATTCTTTATCCTACCAGGATCGCGAGAGATATTGATAGGAATCGTTGAAGATATGTTTTCCATGTTTCCATCAGCCATCGGACCAGGAGAGCTTAATGGAACCATAGGACTACCAACTCTCTCACTAAGAACTACCCTTAAGTCCTCACGCTCCAAGCGGTCAAGCTCGAGAAGAAAGTAAGAACTATGATAGAGTTCCTCCCATGGTGGCTCAACTCCCGACATGGCCTCAATAATCACTTCATCTGAAGTGAAAACACTATCAAGGCAGTCGTGCGCATGAGAAGACTGCACTACCCATGTCGACAGCACATAAGGGTCCTCCTCCTCCATCCGCGAAGAGGAAGGACTGGGCTCTGCAACACAATTGAGATTAGCTTGATAAGCTATCATAGTTGTAGGCAACGGCACGTTCGTCACGATGGGCTCACTCGGAGTATTCGCTGTAGGAAGAATCCAAGGATCTTCCATATGACTCGTGTGAAAATACATCGACCTCATAAATGTTGAAGCCTCACCAAAACTAGACCCTATCATAAGGATCAGTGTAGGAAAACTAAAGCTTCCCATGAGGGATGGATACATGCCTACACCCACACTCCCAGTTGTTGGCTGAGAGTGTTCAACGATCGGGATCGAAGCTCCTGAAGATGTGGTAACTGACAAGTTCTTGAATGACGTTTGATCAATCATGACTATCTTCCCGTTAAATGGAAAGCATACAACATGAAATAGGGAAGAAGCAACAACTTGCATATTGTACATCCAATTCCTACCCAGCAAGAGATTGTAGTCAAGGGGCGCATCAACCACCTCGACCTATATCACAATGGTCTTCCCTCCCAAATGAACCTTAAGGGAAGGAAGGATCCCATGTGGCCTAAACAATCTCCCATCGAATGCAGTTAACATGGTCGATGATTTAGACAGCTCAGGGGAACCTAAACCTTTCCAACATGATAAATACATCACAGAAGCAACAGCTCCTTCGTCAATCACAGTACGCTTGACGGTCATGTTAAGACATTCTACGTGAATCAAAAGAGACACATAGTAAGGCAAGCGAGGATGAACTCCTGCAGTTTCAAATTTAATCACAGAGGAAGAATCATCATCATTCACACCAAGGGAAAAAATCAAAGCCTTCCTTTGCGAAGGACAACTCTGAAGCACTTCCAATGCAGACATCGCACAAGGAGTGTGGCCCAAATCCTCGACAACTGAATAGTTTTGGGCAGCTCAGGCATTAGGATTGTGCCCTAAATGCTTAAGGACTCCCTTAGGAATGCGAGGTGCAGCTTCAAGTTTATCCACAGGTTTCTCAATATGCAAAGGAGACCCTGGTGGATCAGGTTCCTTTCCTGGGCTAGGTTGTGACGAACCATAGTCCTTCACACGGGTCACAACTTTCGCAACATGTACCATGTTAATGCAACCACAACCACTACCCTCTGGTGGATCTTGATCACCACCAGACTGATCATGGGTCCTCGAGTTCATATTTTGATTGTGAGGTAAAGGGTTAGTTAGCACAACTGGGCCCTGTGCCAAGAATCTCGAGGCTTCATCGATACGAGGGCACAAGTAAGTGATTTGATTGTTTGTTATCTACCAAAATGGCACTTCTTCATCTGAGTGCTGACATTTCCTATGTTGGCACACAAAAGGACATTTATGGATTGAAGGTTGCCTAAAACACTATAGATGGGCATGTTATGAAATACATTCATTATCCATCTAGCTTGCCATTTTTACCTTTGAATATGTCAATTGTTGTATGCGCCTTTGCCTATATGCAACCCGCATACATACGTGACTTTTCCTACAGCATGTCATGTGCTGTATGCGAGTATTTGTAATTACAACCCGCGTACAGATCTGTACGCAGGATTCCCTTAGAGCAATTCGCGTGTCATACGCGGGTTGCTAGTGTCAATACTCGCGTATGCTTTCCTTTGACATTAAAAATAATAAATCACGATTATTTTATATTTGTTAATCCCTTAACTATAACCATCTTAACTGTCTCAACCTCCTCAACCTTCAAAACTGCCTTATTTCACTAAGTATAAATAAAGGCCTTGGGGAGGATAGTAATCAATCATACTTGGAGAGCAAAGTTATGCTGGCAGTGTCTATTCAGAAGTCTTTGTAGTAGTGGAACTCATAATCCTTTGGTTGCAGAGGAATCCTTGTCTCAGGCATTGTGTTGTAATCTTAACTCATTCACTATTGTTAATAAAGAGAATCCTTCTTCCAAATGTGTTTTGAATGTCTTTCATGTATCATGGTTTGATGAATATTTATGATTAAGCACTCTATATCTTGTTTATCTAACCTGTCCTATATACATGTATAAGCTTGCACTTGAAGGATTTTCTCTTTATAGGTGAAGGAGAAACATCCGTGAAAGCTTTGGAGGAGAAGCAGAGCAGAAGAGGACAAAGCTACGATCAACCGTCGTGAATCAGGTGAGTCTATCCCATCCTTTTGTTTCCTTTCTGTACTCTAAAGTTGATTGCCTGCAAGTTTTAAGAGTATGTTGGTAACCCCAGACCTTTGGTTATAAGGTGTTTATTCCTGTACAACAGAACTGACGACTTCACTTGAGAGCCCAGACTGCTGTAGGTTATTTCTATCACCCTTGACCAGTCTTTGCCTTGAATTTTGTGTGTGGTATTTTATCGTGGTTCATGCTTACCATAGTGTTTGAAGGCCTTGTGTATTTTCCTTATTTTTTGAGAAAAAATTTGTACCCATACACGGGTTACTCTCATACACAGTCCCGTACAAAGGCCTGCATACGCGGGTTGCTCTCTTGGACAGTCGCGTACAGTACGCGAGTTACCCTTATACACAGTCGCGTACAAGCTTGGAAATAGGGAATTTTGGGCTAGGGTTTGCTTGTCCCTGTCCTTTTGTGATTTCTGTCTGTTAGTTGGCCCTCTTTATAAACACTGTGCAGTCAGTGTGATGACCTTGGTGGCCACACTTTGTGCTTTCTACTAAATCCCTTGGGTTTCTTTTGTTTGGATTGTCTTTTGTTTGCATTTTGAAGTAGGTTGGCCAGTTTGGGTTATAGGTTGAAGTGTTTTGTCTAAATCAGTGATCAGGGTTTTGAGCAATGTTTTTCCAGTCTATCTTTTGATAGTGGTTGGTTTTTCACTTACCTTCATGAGTTTTCAGTGATTTCTTGTTATTGTACCCACCCAAGCTAGGGTTCCCGGTCTTCCCTTATTGGTTGATTCTTGGTTTTATTGACCTGTCTGCTTCAGTTTGCTCATTTTATATAGTTGATTTTATCCAAGTATACTCAATTTTTAGTGCATTTTAGGTGCATAGTAGTGTTTGATCATTTTAAAAAGTGAAAAGAAAAACATTGTCAAGCTTTTGCATTTGCTTTTGCATAAGTAGTTTTCATTTCAATTTTAAAATATAATCTCAAAAACTACAAAAACATAGTCTGTTTCTCTTTATCGTTTGCATTTGTTCATCAATCTATATTTACAAAAAGAAAAAGAAGTTGGTTACTATTGACCAACTTGGTCATCTTTCGTGTAGTGGTTTTTCCACATGAGGGAAAGTTGGTTACTATTGACCAACTTGATTTTACTCGAAAAGGCCATTTAGAGTCTAATGAGTCCGTTGTGCCATTGGTTGATCGGGTCAAACCTGCTGCACAGAGCTTGGGGGCTGGAATGTACACATCACTGATGGGCACATTTGATCTTCCAGCCTCGGTTAACTATATTGGTTCTACTAGTGTGGGGAGGTCCATAGCCACAGTTGTTGATAGGACTGATCCTTGGGTTCTCCCTTCCCCCAATGAACCAGAGGTTCCCTTATCAGCAGTGGAAGTAGCTTACCAAGCTATCACTCATACCACTATTGACCCCATTCCGGATCCTCTCACAGTCTCGGAGGACCTGGAAGAAGTCTATTTGCCCGCATGGGCGGAAAACTCTTCGCACTCTACGGACTGTTTAGATATGGTTTTACCTTCTGATGAAGCCATATTGGAAGCCATGAGTGGACGTGGTAAGATCTGTGAGGATCTTCACCATCGATCCTATTTTCTTCCAAAACTAAGCAGAATGGAAAATCAAGAGTTTCATTTGAGACTGTCAAAAGATGTTGATACACCCATTAATACCTTACCCAGGGAAGGAATGTTTTCGAAGGGGAATATGGCAAATATTTCAACCACTATACCTATTAACATCTCTGTAAATCTTGATGTCATGGAAAACATATACATAGGTGCAAACTGCTCTCCTGAAGAGATTGCTATCTATACTGCCTTGTTTAAGGAATTCTGTCATGTCTTTGCCTGGTCATATGAGGAGATGCCAAGTATTGATCCATCAATTGTTGAACACAAAATCCGAACATATCCTGATGCCAAACCTGTTCAACAAATGTTACGACCTGTTAACTTGTGCAAAGCGGCGGCTATGAAGGCCAAAGTTGAAAAACTGTTGAAGGCTAGTTTTATTTATCCCATAGCTTTGACAGAATGGGCATCCAACCTTGCTCCTGTTGATAAGAAGCAAGGGACTATCCGTGTCTGTACTGACTTCAGAGGTTTGAACAAATCTTGTCCTAAGGACAACTATCCCACACTGCTTATAGACCAGATTATATATGCTTGTGCGGGAAGTGAAGTGTTTTCGTTTATGGATGGTTTCTCTGGATACAATCAAATTCAAATAAAACCGGAAGACCAACACAAAACTGCTTTCATTCATCCTTGGGGTACCTTCACGTACAATAAAATGCCCTTTGGATTGAAAAATGCTAGGGAAACCTTTCAACGGGCTATGAACTTTGCCTTCCATGATATTAAAGCCATTGTCGAACCCTACCTTGATGATCTACCTACACATTCTTGTAAGAGGATTCAACATCTAGATCACTTACGGTTGATATTTGAGAGATGCAGATATTATAAAATCCACTTGAATCTGTTAGTTTTTCATCACATTTAAGCTAGCATTATGATCTTAGGATCTTTTCACTGAGAGAATAACAAGCACAGCAATAAAACACAAGCACATCACAAGAGATAAGAGACACAAAGAGTTTTCCTCGGGGAAACCATAAAGGAGAAAACCCTGCAACTTCCTCTAAGATAGAATCAACACCAAAACAGTAAGAGATCTCCCAAAACAGCAGTAGTCTTCTGTCTTCTGTCTAGTCCCAAGATTTCCTTCTCCAGTAGTGCGCCACACTTGGGAGAGCAAGTGATTTATTTCACAAGTGATAAATAGAGAGACTCTCACTCTCTATTTATATTCATCCATTCACTTGAATTGCCTTTTCACACGTAGGCTCAACCTAATAATTACTACTCGATCCTACACCTTAATTAGTGTATAATAACTCAAGTGCCCTGAAACTGTGGGGACTTACCTAATGACTTGATATGACTTGATTACATTATTAATCCTCCCGATCGGAACATCGAGGCATGACCACATGACTCAAATACATAATAGAGACATCCTGGAATAAACATCGGGTTACAATATATAAGATACATAGAAGAATACATTCCGAAGTTACATATACATCAACACTCCCTCTTAACTAGGAAGATATTCTTTCGAAACAATTTTCAGCACTGGTCTTCTTCTCTATATCAACTGGATCATCTCGTCTTCAAGTCATCTTCGTCTTCAAGTCATCATCGGATCTGGATCATCTCTCGATCTGGATCATCATCGAACATCATCACTAGATCTGGATCATCTCTCTATCTGGATCATCATCACTGGACTGGATCTGGATCATCACTCGATATGGATCATTACTGTTGGATCATCATTACTGGATCTCGATCATCACTCGATCTGGATCAACACTAGTGCTATCTCATGATTCTTCTCGTCATAGGAATTTCTACAGAGCCAACCCTTTTTCATGCTGGTTGTAGGCCTACCCTCATGTAGGTCTTCTCCCAGCACTTACATCTGACCTGCTCATCAGAAAGGCACGCCCAGCACTCACATCTTATCATGTAGTAAACTACAATCCCATCAGAAAGGCCCAGCACTCACATTCGCCAGCATGATAGGACACACCTACTATCATCTGTGAAATGGCTCAGCACTGACAACCACCAGCATGATAGGACACACCTACTATCATCTGTGAAATGGCTCAGCACTGACAACCACCAGCATGATAGGACACACCTACTATCATCTGTGAAATGGCTCAGCACTGACAACCACCAGCATGATAGGACACACCTACTATCATCTGTGAAATGGCTCAGCACTGACAACCACCAGCATGATAGGACACACCTACTATCATCTGTGAAATGGCTCAGCACTGACAACCACCAGCATGATAGGACACACCTACTATCATCTATGAAATGGCCCAGCACTTACAGTCACCAGCATGATAGGACACACCTACTATCATCTGTGACAAGGCTCAGCACTTACATCCATCCAGGAGGGAACACATCCTGCTCACAATGATGGAATGGCATGCACTCATATCTGATCATGAGGGGAACACATCCCAACAATCACATCAGAATGGCCCCAAGTCCTCCTCGACTGAGCTACCTGGTAACTGACCAGGCACCTCCATTCTCCTAGAGAATGGCAGTTGCCCTTACATCCGACCTGCTCGTTGGAATGGCCAACACTCACATATGACATGGAAGGAACTTAATCCTTTAGCCATGAGCAGAATGGTTCAGCCCTTACATCTAACCAAGTGGAACACATCCCTCTATCACATCAGAATGGCTACTCAGTTCTTACACTGAGTGTTCCTAGTAACTGACCAGGTGCCTCCATTCCTAGAATGGCAATTGC
>LPNX010785778.1:26930-93908 GCA_001517045.1 Pseudotsuga menziesii
TTCCAACACCATCTTCACACCTAGCAAAACAAGTATTATGATTCATCAATTTCATATAAAATTTCAAAATTTTTCCTTAAAATTAGCTTTTTATCCTTCACACAGTACACGCGACTGTCTAGTTAGACATGTCGCGTACTGTACACAACTGTCTCTAAGGCAACCCATGTATAGAACGCGTGTACATGAGTGTTTACATTGTGAACCCGCGTACGTGTCGTGACATGCTTTAGGATGCTTAAACAATGAAATTGGGACTCAAAATTGAAAATCGCTAGGATCAAATTGAAGAGCTCGTGGTGTAGGCTTACCTACAACTTGCGGAATTGGATTTCATCCACTAGATTGTCCACACCAATCGAATGAAGGTAGAGGTAAAAACTTGCTTCTTATGGCTAAAATTCAAAATGGTGAGTTTTGTTTTGATTTTGAACTATTTATAGAAATTTTATTTCTCAAAGTGGGTTTTTTCCTATAGTTTGAAATCTATTCAACTAATACCATATTTCTTTTTTCCTTGTAATAGGTTTTTCATCATTATAAAGTGTTTTTTTCTCCCTTAGGGTGGTTTTGACATTTCCAATGCATTTTTTGCATCCATACTTAATCCACATTAACCTTAGCAATCAACATTTTTCCACAAACTATGGTATTTTAAACCATTAGTTCCCTGTTCTTACCATTGTTCTTCCGTGGATAGGACCCTTTTTTCATGAGTATCCTCCTCTAAAACCTATTGTGTCTTTTGATACTCATGCCGCAATTGTTTCAGGTACAGGGGTGTCCTTTTAGCTATTTTTTACGCCAAATAGAGCTTCTTTTTTAATCTCTTTTTACAAGCTGTCCCTTTATAGGACTCCCCGCCCTTATGGAGTTTCTTTAGGCCTAGGTTTGACTCCTTCAAAATAGACTTGACTTCCAAGTTAACTTGTCCATTCAAGCTCGTTAAGAATATGTGAATGGGAATCCGCATCGGTGGTAGGTTATCTCTTTCTCGGACCATGCGGAATAATACAAGAAAGGATCCCTCTCTTTTCTATTTGAATTGAGAAGAGTATTCTCGGGCATAGGTTTATCACTTTTCTGGACCTGAGGGACTAAATTTACGGAAAAGGAACTCCCGGTATGAGCTTAGTTTTCTCTTTTTTCATGCTCTAGACCTAAACATGAAAAAGATTTCGAGTGTACTTTGTGTCTTTGTCATGTTCGTTAAAAACTTAAGAACAAAGCAACGAGTTTATTGTTGTAAGCCCCATTTCTCGTAATCAAATGGATCTTTCTAAGTGATCTTGCTTTCCTTCACACTCATAAAACTCAAGCTATTCATGATGTTCTAGAAGGAGCATTGGGTAGGTGGTAATTTAACCTTTTTCGGACCTCCCTGACTAAGTACAAAAAAGGTTCACCTTTTCTTCTACGGAAGTTAAGAGAGTTCTTCTATGGTATGTTTTATACTTTTTCGGCCTTAGGAGACTAAATTGGATGAAAAAGGACCCTCTGGAATCTTCTTTGGAGTTTTCAGACTCTCTAAACGTGAAAAGACCAACTTAGTAATGTACTAGTTTCGGCTCATTAAATCCATGAATCAGTGACAGTGTCAAGCATTATTTTCCCTTCTCTTCAAGCTTGTTAAAAAATGAAGAGGGATGCGAGTTGACTTTCCTAGACTCGTTAAAATTTAATAGGGAAGGTAAGGAAGAAGTTTTCTCTTGTTTTCAGTAGTGTTAGCATGTCATCCTTGAACATAGCACTCTCTGTTTTTTCTGATACCCATGTCTCAGTGTTTACTTTCAGTTCAGCTATTACTTTGAGTTTACTACTCCTCCTCTTGTCCATTATACCTAGGGAATCTGATCATGTCTCCTACATGACAGATAAGTCTAGTTGTTCTATCTATGAGTTAAAAGTTGCCTTGGGTCATCTTTGTGTCGTGCTCACTGTTCAAGGACTCAACCCAATGTTTGATCTTTATCCTGATCCCATCATTGTTATATCTGTAATCTATTATGTCTTACTTATTTTTCCCAGTTCCTAGTCACTCTTGTGATCCATTGGAGGATCTATTACGTTCCTTATCACAGCATGGTTTTGTTTCAGTATTTCCTGATAACGAAGACCTAGAGTTTTGATGATCGTACCTCATGATTCACTTTCATCATTGGTGAATTCCTTTGCTTCAGTTGTCAATTATCACCTATTGATTGACAAATTGTTGAATCCTTTCCATGTTCGACTTCAGCCTACATTTATTCACATGGCTTGGATTGTACTGGTTCTTTGGGATTGTTTATGAAGACCTTAGTTCCTCACCTATGGACTAAGTTGTGCGATTATGTTCTATTTATGTACACAGCTTTCAGATCTTTGAAGACTCATCATTATTATATATTGTGGCTTCAATCCACCTTTGTAATATATGTGGTCTTATACCTGTATCATATGATGTACTCAAATATTGTAAAGGAGCTAGTGTTCCAGTATATTGAACATAGCATCCTCAGATATGACTTTGTATATGACATTATTACGTATTATTTTCAGGTACTACCTCTGCTCCATTGGATTTCTGAGTTCTCCAAAGATAAAGATTATAATGTATTTCGGCCATCACTTCCCTCTGACCTCACACATTAGGGGGCAATGTTATCTACCCAAATGGAACTTCTCCATCCGAGTGTCGACATTTCCTATGTTGGCACACAAAAGGACATTTATGGATTGAAGGTTGCCTAAAACAATATAGATGGCATGTTATGAAATACATTCATTATCCATCTAGCTTTCCATTTCTACCTTTGAATATGCCAATTGTTGTATGCTCCTTTGCCTATATGCAACCCGCGTACATACACAACTTTTCCTACAGCATGCCGCGTACTGTACGCAAGTATTTGTAATTACAACCCCCGTACAGATGTATACGCGGGCTTCCCTTAGAGAAACTCGTGTGTCATACGTGGGTTTCCAGTATCAATACCCGCGTACGCTTTCCTTTGACATTAAAAATAATAAATCACCATTATTTGAGATTAGTTAAGCCCTTAACTATAACCATCTTAACTATCTCAACCTCCTCAACCCTCGAAACTGCCTTATTTCACTAAGTATAAATAAAGGCCTTGGGGATGATATTAATCAATCATACTTGGAGAGCAAAGTTATGCTGGTGGTGTCTATTCAGAAGTCTTTGGAGTAGTGGAACTCATAATCCTTTGGTTGCAGAGGAGTCCTTGTCAAAAGCGTTGGGTTGTAATCTTAACTCATTCACTATTGTTAATAAAGAGAATCCTTCTTCCAAATGTGTTTTGAATGTATTTCATGTATCATGGTTTGATGAATATTTATGATTAAGCACTCTATATATTGTTTATCTAACCTGTCCTATATACATGTATAAGATTTCACTTGGAGGATTTGCTCTTTACAGGTGAAGGAGAAACATCCCTAAAATCTTTGGAGGAGAAGCAGAGCGGAAGAGGACAAAGCTAGGATCAACCGTCATGAATCGGGTGAGTCTATCCCATCCTTTTGTTTCCTTTATATACTCTAAATTTGATTGCCTGCAAGTTTTAAGAGTATGTTGGTAACCCCAGACCTTCAGTTATAAAGTGTTTATTCATGTACAACATCGTCCTTACACAACTTGCAAGGGAATTTAACCTTACGTTTAGCTTGCCTGTCCCCCCCAGCATTACGGGCATTCTTGTCATTATTATTAGCATTCTCATTTCTATTCCCACCCTTATGATTATTCTTACCCTTATTTTTATTCCCTCTGGGCTATTGGTTACCCTTCTGGTTCGACGATTGCACCGAAAGCACACTCACCATTTGGGCGGGTTGAGACAAAGCAGTGGCTTGTCCCGAAGCAGATTGGTTGATTGACAATTGACTAACTTGTTTTGCAACCAAATCCATAGGTTTAGCACTTGCACAACCAACAATTCCATCAGCATGTGGTCCAGGTTTAACTTTGGGGTCGAAACTAGAACGCGGAGCATTGGAAATGATCTCATATAGCAAAATGCAAAATGCAATGCATGATGATAAGCAAATATTTTTGGATTTTTTAAAATAAAATGAGATATAAAAAGAAAAAGAATGATTCTAAAACCCCCAAACTCTACAAGCACACTCAAGCAGCACTCAAGCAAAGCACTAAGGTAAAAGAAGTCTAATGCACTAATCCCAAAACAAAAAATCAAAAATGCAATGACAAGAACATTCTTAAAAAAAAGAAATTTA
Organism: Pseudotsuga menziesii; assembly: GCA_001517045.1. Lineage (NCBI taxonomy): Eukaryota > Viridiplantae > Streptophyta > Pinopsida > Pinales > Pinaceae > Pseudotsuga > Pseudotsuga menziesii. The sequence continues at coordinate 31,176 of LPNX010785778.1, forward strand.
CCCTAAAAAAACGTCTCTGGTCAGAAACAGAGGTGTATACAGACTCTAGCAGTATCAAAGGAGACTCAACAATCATCACAACTCACCCAGCAACCATTCAAATTCCTCTAAAAGTCAAAACTAAAGGCATATGCGACTGTTCGCAGTAAACCCGCGTGTATATGCGGAAATAGCAGAGAAAACTGCGTGTATACGCAACTATGAGTTCAAAACTCACGTACAGGAAGAAAGGTGCCTAAAAATAAAGGTAAATAGACAAGCTGAGACAAACTTCACACCAATCAGACACTACCAAGAAAACATGCCCCCAGACCCGACACGGAAACAAGAGAGAAAGAGCAATTCAAAGTCATTGAATGCTAATAGAAAACCCCCAAAGGAAAACTACTAGGAACTCCCCAGTAGAGTCACCAATTCTGTTACGGAGAGAGATTCCTATTGCTTGGGGTACCACAACAGACAGCTTGACTCCATAAATCAATCCTTTCCAATATGCAATAGAAATTAAGTATCTAACACTAAAGGATCAGACCTCGTACCTTATTCCAGACGGTTGAAGTAGATCCCCGTTGAGCTTTACAAATTCAGCTTGAATTGATATATTACTTCCTCAACAACAAGTAAACAATACAAGAATACTATATATATATTGGTGTTAGATCTATTCTAGAATATATAATCAACAATGTATAAGCATTTGAAAACATCCATGGATAAAATATTCATTCAAACATTGATTATTGGACAGGAAAAGATATTTCTATTAATACAAAATCATAAATTACAATGGATACAACCTCTGTCGGCACACCTGCGAATCAGAGAAACTGAATCCCCCACTTGGGCCTCTACCACCTCAATCCTCCATCTCTTGATAGCAAGCTCACAAGCAAAAGGCAAGCTTGGGAAGAACACAAAAGTGCTCCAAGGGACAAAGGGATGCAAACTCAAGCACAAGTTCCGGAAACAATGGACTATAGTTTCTTTGCTCTCAATTCTCTCATATGCCTTCAATGTACCATAGAGTTCCTTATATAGCTTTTCAAAGGGGTAATGAAAGGTTGAATCCGAGCGATCTCAAGGCATAGGGAAGGCCAGGATTCAAGTGAGTCGGATCCATGTCAAGGAAAACTCCAAAAGGATTTGGATTATGCACACATCCCGATGTACACGGTTTTAGGGGTCAAACCCACATATACATGCGATTAGGGGTTTAAAAGTCGTGTGTACTAATTTTCACATATTTTTAGGGATGGTCAAGGAAACATCAAAGGACAAAAAATGGTCCAAGGGGTCTAAGGAATCTGCAGAGGAATAGAGGAAGGCCATACAAGTGTGATTCACCTAGAGTGGTAAAATCAGCTATAACAGTGGGTGTCTTGTGTTCACCATTAACTAGCCTCCAAAGATTCTTACACCTGAGAACATCAATCATCTTCCTCTTCTAGGCAAGATAGTTAGAACCAACTAATTCAGGAACAGAAGCTACTTCGGAAGTCATAATGAGTGAAATTTTGACAAGAAATAAGAAACCCTAATACTGAAAAATGACAGAAAAAACAGTGAAGAACTTGAAAACAGTTACACTTTACTGAGCTGAATATGCAAAAACACAGTTAAAAAACATAGTAAAGAAAAGAGGAGAAACTTTCACTTACAACCCTATGAAAAAATGTGCCCAGAAAAGCCCAATATTTTGTTCTGGTCAAGTAGGTGTATCCAGAATCGTTGTTCCGATTCCCAAAACAGGTTATTATAAAAAATTCGGTAAGAAATTACCAAGCTACAGCCCTTTTTTATAACTGTCGTTTTTATTAACAAAAGGAAGCCCAGAAATGCCCAGTTTTCTATTCTGGTCTAGAGGGTGGATCCAGAATGGCTATTACGATTCCAAAAATAGGTTATAATAAGAAATCTGGTAAGAAGTGACCAAGTTATGTCCCTTGTTTATAACTATCATTTTTATTACCGAAAGGAAGCCCAGAAATGCCCAGTTGTTTATAACTATCGTTTTTATTAACGAAAGGAAGCCCAGAAATGCCCAGTTGTTTGTTCTGGTCAGGTAGGTGTATCTAGAATGACTGTTCTGATTCCAAAAATAGGTTATAATAAAAAAACCGGTAAACACTAACCAAGTTACAGCCCTTTTTTATAACTGTCATTTTTATAATCGGAAGAAATATCTCCTTGAAGAGAGCCCCGAAATCATGTAGATCTGCAAAAAAAACATCAAGAAACCCTTGAAAAAATTCTGCAAAAATCTTACACAACAAGTTAGGTTTAGGGTAAAAAAAATGCAGAAATATGTTTAGATCTGAAGAGAAGCCTAATGCCTACCGGATAGAAAGCAAATCTACAACAAAATGACAATTCCCAAATGATAATCGTTATTGATTGAAAGCTATAGAAGGTACTAGATCATAGCAACCTGCTCTGATACCATGTTAGAATAGTAGAGTCAAGCTAAACTAGTTAACCTATCTAAGCAGCCAACAACATTTCACAAAAGATAAGAACAGGAAAAGAAAAAGACAAGAGAACACCGATATACGTGGTTCACCCTAATGGGTTACATCCACGAGAAGGTAGTCTTCTATTATGTCGAGAATATCATCTCCAACCTTACAAGAGAGCAAAGCACAAATACCCCAAACAATATAGATGATGTACAATAGTGTCACAATAGTACCACTACTACATCAAGAATCCATGATATGTAGAGACTCACTTGACCCTATTATATACTAAGAGACAAGGAGGAATTACTCTCACATATTGCATGTGGGATAATATAATTCTCCAATGATAACATATCTTAATACAATACCATGGAAAAATACTCTACACAAGTAAATACAACACCATATAACTATGGGTTAAATGTATTACTCTTTTACATAAGATTGTAGACAACTTCTGACATAATACAAAGACATTATTACCTTCCAAGGAATATAATATATTAGAACACTGGAGACAAGACTAAATATCATGAGAGATGTCATGCACTGAAGGATGGATTTTCAAAATCGCATTCCTTCCTCATTGATTCAGGAACCTCCAATCACATGGTTTCATCCAAATAATTATTCTCTTCATTAAAACTTATTGATGGTCCAAGTATTTTCATGGGAGATGACGCTCAAATCCAAGCTGAAGGGAAGGTTTCAACCAAATTTTAGCATGGAGCGTTCAAGAATGTCCTTGTGAGAATTGCTTCACAGTGATATCTAGGAGCTAAGGAAATATTCACAATCTAAGGTATTCACAAAATATGCAAGAAAATAGTAAAAGAGAACAAAATAACACATATAGATGGTGCCAATAACTGATCTTTCTATTAGTGTACAACCTATAGATATGTATGGTACATACTTATAATACAATGGGGAAAATTCATGAGCCCTTGCAGGCCATCTGGATGCATACAAGTGGTAGGCTAGGATTTGACCCCTAAACCCCCCTAGGTTGACAAATAGGCTCCCAAACCATACCAAATAGTCACGAATGCAAGTGTGAACATGGATGGAGCATGTTGGATCATAAATGAAGGAATGTTAGTCATAGGTGAACACATGTGTGAGAGGGAGAGGCTCTAGGAGGCAATAAATGCCCAAGAAGACCAAAAAACAACCGCATTCACACACTAGCGCCCCTAGTCAAACATATTCCTTGATTTAAGAGATTAGGAGTCGCATGTCATTAATGAGGGAGCATGGGTTTATATAATGATCAAACTAGAGAACCTCAACTGTCGGGATGATCAAAGTAGAGTGCCTCAACTGTGAGTAAATGAGCCTGAATCACCTAATAGACCAAGATTGATCATCATAACCTAAGTTAGACCATATGACATAAGTACAAGACAAATGAAAATGTCACCTAAGTGTATGATCATGGTACTAAGTTGGACTATTTCTCTAACACCCCCCCTTAATCCTAACTTAGTACAACTTATACCAAATGATTATTGAATACTTGGCAACTACGGCTCAAGTCACCTCTTACAACAAAATTTTTATTTATCCATGTAAAACGAGGAAAGAGGGAAAACCTCATGGGGAAAATCCTCCCTTAATAAAGGACATGAAAAATATGATCAATAGGTCCTCTTATTCACTTGAATGAGCTGAAAGAGAAACTTCTTGGTGATAGACTTGGTGAAGGTGTTGTGGATGCCAAGACCATGCATCAATGCATCAATGTGTTGTAGACAAAGAACATGTGGATAGGAAACTTGATGGTCATCATTTGCTGATGGAGTATCATAAGAATTTATTTTTCTGCAATAATACTTTGATATAGAAACATAATCAATCATGGAAAATATATCTCTGCAAACTCTTTCCCAACTAACATCAAAACGTTCAACAAAATATACCTCATGTGTAGTTGTCATATCATGAACTAAACCATGAATCTTCTTCCCAAATTGATGAAGAACCTTCATAAATATGTAATAAATATCATGAGGCACTGAAATATTAGAATATATGGCATATACAGTAGAAAATATCAGATATATGGTGTCTCCATGAGCGAATGGGTCCATAGTGGGAGAATAGTGGGCAACTAGATCACATTGACAGTTGAGTGAACCTGCATGGTCTAGAGATTTGAAACTTGAAACATAGGTGGTGAGATAAAGTCCATACATATGTAACAATAGCCCATGAAGGCCAATTACATGGTTTTCCAACCAATGAATGACAAATAAGACATAAAGGAAACATGCACAAGTGGCATAGCATTGGAAACTAGGCAATTTTGAGATTTTCCAACTAGTGAACTTAAGGGTTGTCGGGTATTTTTGGAATCAAATGGTTGGGGAAATGATTCTATGAATGTCATAATTTGTATATCATCCTTTATATCACCTTCATAATCAAAATAGGAAGGATATGAATGGAGTTGGAAAGAGCTTCATAATACACATCGAAAACTAGTGAAAATTAACTAGTTTTTGGTGGAAACTTTGGTGAACTATTTGGGATTTCTTCCAAGGAAGGGATGGAGGTTTCATATTATAATATATCAGAATGTAAATAAGAAACAAATACATCTAAAATAGATATACTAGAAATGGGTTTCTCCCAAGAACACAAAGCATGCAAAGTCTTACCATCTTCTTACTTGCGCTCCCCTCTTCTTGCAAAATCTGGAACATCAATATTGTTCTCTACAAGGATATGGATCATGATTTCCATCTTCTTTCTAAAGAAATATATTTCATGATGTGAACCTTTTCAATATATTTCATGATGTGGGTCTCTCTCTCTTACTCTTCGTCCTCTTGAATTTTGAATCCTCATCAATTGAACTGGAGCTTTTTGTATTTGAATGCTTCTTCTCTTCCTCTCTTTGTTGCTCAAATAATTGACTTTATTTTTGCATTTGGCTTGATTTGACACACTAGTAGCAAGGTATTGATCCTTGGTGTATTTTATGGTACCCATTTGCACTAATTTGTCTTTCTCCTTAGTGAATGACTCCATGAAGTCTGCTAGCGCAGACATCCTCCAATTTCTAGTTGTGAGCTTGCTTGAGTGGAATGTCGAAACAAACACGGAATACTTAGGCCCTAGTTTAGAAAGGATATACTAGAATTACAACTTATCATAAGGCCCCCTAACATACCCTTTGAATCTATGGAACATAATCTCCAATCTTTCAATAAGGAGGACAAGACAACGATGGCCTTAGACCCTATACACACGATATCTTCTATCATAACTATGCCATGCTTGTAAACAGAGGATAATATTTTCAAATGTTGTTTCTTTGGGGCCATCCCCTATACCTCACATGTTTAAGGAGAGAACTATTATTAAGGAACATTCTTTAGGGGTTTATCCTCTCTAAGGATCCTGGTAGTTCTTAATTGTTTTCCTTCTAGAACTTATTTGGAATACTTGGTCTTGGAAATTGAAATGTGTGACATTGGTTTCTCTATTATGTAAGAAAGGATTCCCACAATGTCCCCTCCATCCTCTAATTGCATATATTTTCTTAGTCAAAGTTAGTATCTATAAGGGATATAAATCTTGTGGCCTTTTGAATTTTTAGGAATCTTGCTAGAATTCCAGGGCCACCTCCTTTGGGCCCCTTGATTCTATTCTGATTAAGGGAGAAATGATAGGATTTGGAAACAAGACCAAGATTTATTCACCCACTCTAATACCCATTGATCTAGAATATTATATTAAGTTCAAATTTAGATCTATTAATTCTTGCACATGATCTAGGAACTAGGAATCAAAATCATTAAAGAATAATTAACAAATACTCATGAATTGGAAATAATCGGGAACCAGAAGTGGTTTCCTCTCTGTATATTTAAAAAACAATAATGGGTTACAATTCCAATGTTGAGCAATGGCTTAACTCCATGAAGAATTCAAATACCTAAGGAGACAATTCGAATTCAGTGAGTGAGTCTAGCTTAACTGACTCTCAACCATTCAATCTCACTCAGTTAACCACTTGACCAAAACCCTAATTGACTCACCAAACCCTAACTGAAGTCAAAGTGCAATAAATGACTGAATCTCAACTGATGGAGATGAAACACATTTCATAGCAATCCAACCATCAAGTGCTAGTGCTGCATGACTCCAATGAACCCCGATGAGGTTCACTGAAGCTGAACTGACCATCAGAAGTTGGTGGAGGCGCCTTGTTGACTCTAGATCATTAAATAATAATAAATAATCATTAAATGATATATTTAATGACTAGAGGCACCTTAACTGACTTTAACTGACTGGTTGAACCACCAGTTAGCAATTAGGTGCATTAATGTCACACAGATCACTCCCGGAGTGCTCCAGTTAGCCTCCTTGACTGTAGGAGAAGGCTAAGTTAGCCTCCTTGACTGTAGGTAGGCGTGGGTGTGACTAGGATGATGGCAATTAATGCTCCACTTATGTCAATTAAACTTAGGATAGTGGTTTAACTAGGCCAATTTGACCAAAAGAGTGTGTATGATGGTAACTGTCTCCAACACCCCCCCTTAATCTATACTCAGGAAGAGTTAGAAAACATATATGCATAAAAATTCTAGGGCCCTGGCAACTAAGGCCATAGGTCACCTTGTACAATGCTGAAACTGAAAAAACAATGCTCAAAACAAACTAAGTGAGGAAAAGAGGGAAAACCCAGTGGGAAAACCCCCCCCCCTCAAGCTGAACACTGAAAGTAGTCTGGATCACCCTGATGAACTCACCCCCAACAGTGAACGGAGGTAAGTGACCTTATTATCTGAAAATCTCTTGGTGAAGATGTCTGCAATCTACTCATCAGTCGGGCAGTATTGCAAAATGATGGTCATGTCATGCACTAGCTCCCTGATGTAGTGCATGTGAATCTCTACATGTTTGGTCATCTTCCTGGTAACTAGATCTGTGGATATATTAATAGCACTCTGGTTGTCACAAAATAGGATAGTGGACAAAGTACTACCAATATCAAACTCTGAAAGAATGCCTTGCAACCAAACTGCTTGGATGCAAGCATTCACCGCTCCTCGATACTCAACCTCTGCTGAAGATAGTGCTATGGAAGCCTGCTTTTTGATTGACCAACATATAGGGCCACCACCAAACATGAATACATATCCATAAGTTGACTTTCGATCAATAGAATCACCCACCCAATCGGAATCTGTGTATCCAACCAGCTCTAGCTTGAAATCTGCAGCATAGTGAATGCCATAGGTCCTAGTTCCCTAAATGTACTGGAGGATCCTCTTGGCTTCCTTCCAATGAATATCATGAGGATGCTGCATGTATCTTGATACAGCATTCATGGCATAACAAATATCAGGCCTATAATGTGTCAAGTACAACAAGCTACCAATCAGCTGTCGATAGATAGTGCAGTCCATGGGAGGTGTGCTTTTTCCTTCTTCATGGCTGGTCCCTGAAAGGAAAGGGAATGGTGCAGGCCTACATTCAGCCATGTTAAACTTGACTAATATGTCTGAAATTTATTTGGACTGAATGACCATAATCCCATCATAATTTTGCTCGATTTCAAGCCTCAAAAATTGTTTTAGAAGCCCCAAATCACTCATTTCAAAGGCATTGTGGAGAGCAGTTTTGATGGCTGAAATGGAGGCAATTGTGCTACCTGTGATCAGTAAGTCATCAACATATAAAAAAATTATAATTATATGACCATCATGATGCTATAAATACACATTTGGATATGATCTACATCTCTGAAAGTTTTGCGAGAGAAGGAAGGCATCCATCTTGGAATACCACTCTCTTGGGGCCTGTTTTAACCCATATAGTGACTTCTTTAGCTTGAAAAACAATGATGGATCAGTGATGTAGCCTTAGAATGTTTCATGTATATCTCCTCATGAATATATCCATGCAGAAAGGCTGACTTAACATCCATGTGATGCACCTCCCAGTGCTTGGATGCGGAAATAGCCAAAACAAGGCGGATGGAGTCCATTTTTGTAACCAGTGCAAAGGTCTCATGGTAGTCCACTCCTTGGACCTAAGAGAAACATTTTGCTACCAGACTTGCCTTATATTTGTAGGTGCTTCCATCAGCAGCAACCTTTGTCCGAAACACCCACTTGCATTGAACCAATTTCCTTCCCGGAGGAAGAGGAACTAGCTCCCAAGTAGTGTTTTTCTGAAGAGAATTCATCTCTTCATCCATGGAAACTTTCCATCTCGGATCATTCCGAGCATGGTAGTAGGATTTTGGATCTGAAATAATCATCAAATAGCAAGTTTCAGACAGCAAATTATCAGAACAAGAGAGCGCAATACTTGCTCTTTGGAAATCAGACCGGATTCTCCTTGGATCATCCGGATTTCCAATGTTGTCTCCTGCGGAGGAGAGTGTCTTTTGCGCCCATTTAGGAAGATGATTTTTCACTTCAGGTTCTGATTCAGTATCTGATGATTTCTACACACTAATATAAGAAATCAGAGGATCCAAATCAGGGTCATCACCCCCAATTTCATTGTCCAAATATTCAGTGGAATAGGAAGGAAATTCAGCAGTTTTCTCCTTCACTAGTTCCACCTCCTGAAGAGGCTCATCGATCTTGACACTTCTCTCGATGATGATCTGTTTGGTCTTGATATCCATTAGCTTGAATCCTTTAGATTCATTAGGATATCCAATAAACAGACATTCTATGCTCTGCGGTTGCAAAGCCCTTCTTTTATCAAGCAGAATCCGGGCCCATGCAGTGGACCCAAACACCCGTAGGTTCGACACATATGGCTTGTGTCCAAAGTATGCTTCGAAATGAGTCTTTCCTTTCACTGATGAATGTGGAACCCTGTTCTGAATGTATGCTATAGCATGCATGGCTTCAGCCCACAAATTTGCAGCAAGCTTCTTTGACTCCAACATACAGGTGGTCATCTCTTTGAGAGACTGGTTCTTCCTTTCCGCTACTCCGTTCTGCTAGGGAGTGTAGGGAATTGAATGTTGGACCTGAATACCAATTTGGGAGAAAATGTATAGAAACTCATTACTGACATACTCCCCTCCATTATCATATCTCAATATCTTGATCTTAAGCCCAGAGGCATTTTCGATCAAGGCCTTCAATTCAGAAAATTTTTCACATACCTCTGATTTCTTTTTGAGAAAGAAAACCCATGTATATCTTGAAAAATCATCAATAAAGGTAAGGAGGTACCTTGATCCATTCATGGATGTGATAGGAATTGGACCACTGATATCAGAATGTATCATCCCCAATATGCTTGTAGCTCAGTTTGCCTTCCCCGATCGAACTTGTGCTCAGGGTGTTTTCCAATCACACAGCCCTTGAAGACTCCCATGGTTGCCTTGATGACCGGGAGGCCTTCAACCATGGAGTCTTTCTGTAATTGCTGCAAATATTTGAAATTAAGATGGCCAAACCTCTCATGCCATAGCCTACTAACCTCATTTCCAAGAGTTAGCAGAGCGGTGGGATTTGCATCCGCAACAAAGTGAGAGAACTCATAGGCTTTTGCATGATGATTTGCATGGCCTTTTGCAATGAGTTTCCCGGATGCAATTTTTGTTATCTCAAAATCATTTGGGCTAAAAGAGACTCTCTTAGGCATTCCTGTATGTGTCATCTGATAGACACTAAGGATATTTGCTGTTAGAGACGGTACATACAAAACTTTAGAAAAAAAACCATTTTCTAGATCTACAGTACCTTGTCCTTCGGAAATGATGGTGGAGTCATCTCCCAAGTGGATGGGGATGGATTTGCCGGTCTCCAAGGATGAAAAGGAGTCTTTTTCAGCCATCATGTGATTCGAAGCTCCACTGTCAATCAGCAATGATTTGGACTCCGAAGTGCTTTCCATGAGGGTATGACCTTTCTCATGCTATGGTTCCCGATCTTGGTGATCTCTCCTCCGAAAGCTCTCCGAAAGATTGATGTGATTCCTCTCAAGGAGAGAGGTTGCTTCATCAATATTTTTCTTCATGCAGGAATGTTCAGGGTGAAAACCCTTCCCGCAGTAAGAACACTTGACTTTTTCTTTCCCATTGTGCCCTTTTCCTTTGTTCTTCCTTGAGCCGGAAGATTCATCATGCTGCTGATTTTCAACTCTAGGCTTTGGAGAATCAAATTTAGTTTTCTAATTTTTCTGCTGCTTTCCTTTACCCTTCACATCTTTGGGCCCCGAGACATGGAGGGCTTGATCACAGGAAGATCGGATGATCCCCATCTGGACAAGCTTGTCATGTTCACTAGTTAGGGACTGAATGAAGGCATTGAGTGTACGCATATTCCATCCGGGGGTTGTGAGCTTCCCCACACAGAATGTAGAAACAAAAACTGAATAATCAGCCCCGAGTTTGGAGAGGATGGCTAGGATGAGCTGATCATCCTCCTTCTCCACTTTGCATTGCTTTAAGAGAAAAATAGTATGCTTGAACTTTGTAAAGAAATCATTCAGAGTCTCGAAATCGGAAGGTTGGAGAGACATGAGTTCATTTTCGAGTTGGTAAACTCTCAAGTCATCATGCTTTCCATATAGAGATTCCAATTTGTCCCATATTTCTTTCGGTGTCTTCAGATCCGTAAGATGGAAGAGAAGGTCATCAAAAATAGAGAGGCATAAGAAACCGAAGGCTTCATCCTTCTTGTTCAAGAATCTTGATTTTTCTATGGCGGATCCAGGCTCAACTTCAATGTCCATGGCGACTCTATGGATTCCTTTGGATTTCAACTGAGTTTCCATTTTAGTTTTCCATGTGTAGAAATTGTATGGAGTCAACAGAGGTACTGAGGAGGCCATCTGGATATGCTGTAGCGAATGCTTCACCTGTAGAAACCTGAAAATCAAAACAAAAAAGGCAAAATAAGGTCAGACAGCCTGCACATTCTAGGCTTTCATCACACCCAGCATAGTCAATCAAGCAAGCTTGATCAACAAGTTCTTTACTTGGGATATTGAGTGGTAAGCCTTGGCTTCTGGTGCAGTGCTAGAATTTTGAGCTATTGCTCACTTCTCATGGAGAAATTTGTCAAAAATCTTGTTTTTGAGAGATTATTCTTCGTCCCGCCGTATGCTCTGATACCATATTAATTCTTGCACATGATCTAGGAACTAGGAATCAAAATCATCAAAGAATAATTAACAAATACTCATGAATTGGAAATAATCGGATCCAGAAATGGTTTCCTCTCTATATATTTAATAAACAATAATAGGTTACAATTCCAATGCTGAGCAATGGCTTAACTCCATGAAGAATTTGAATACCTAAGGAGACAATTCGAATTCAGTGAGTGAGTCTAGCTTAACTGACTCTCAACCATTCAATCTCACTCAGTTAACCACTTGACCAAAACCCTAATTGACTCACCAAACCCTAACTGAAGTCGGAGTGCAATAAATGACTGAATCTCAACTGATGGAGATCAAACACATGTCATAGCAATCCAACCATCAAGTGCTAGTGCTGCATGACTCCAATGAACCCCGATGAGGTTAACTGAAGCTAAACTGACCATCAGAAGTTGGTGGAGGTGCCTTGTTGACTCCAGATCATTAAATAATAATAAATAATCATTAAATAATATATTTAATGACTGGAGGCACCTTAACTGACTGTAATTGACTGGTTGAACCACCAGTTAGCAATTAGGTGCATTAATGTCACACATATCACTCCCAGAGTGCTCCAGTTAGCCTCCTTGACTATAGGAGAAGGCTAAGTTAGCCTCCTTGACTGTAGGTAGGCATGGGTGTGACTGGGATGATGGCAATTAATGCTCCACTGATGTCAATTAAACTTAGGATAGTGGTTTAACTAGGCCAATTTGACCAAAAGAGTGTGTATGAGGGTAAATGTCTCCAACAAGATCTCCCCACACTATGATTGTTTCACCTTTTAGAATGTCTTCATTAGAGGAAATTTCAATTTAAAATGGGCCTTCCAAAAATAATACAAATTCCATGTCATCATGTATTAGCCAATCAAAATGCTTTAAAATTCAAAAAGAGAGCACCTATTAAACAATTTGTTAATATAAATTTGGGGATAGGTATCATAAAAAAACTACTTTTTTTGTTCGTATTTTCAACATTTCTCCCCATGTTTTTACTCAAATTTCGATCAAGGGATCTCATTGGATACGGAATTAAATTCCGCATCCAACGAGTACCCACTCAACATACTCTTTACAGGCCATGCTACCCCAAAAACAAGAAATACCTGAAAAATATGTGATGATGACATCATCATATATTTTTTCCAGGTATTTCTTGTTTTTGGGGTAGGAAGGCCTGTCAAAAGTATGCTGAGTGGGTACTCGTTGGATTCGGAATTTAAGTCCGCATCCAACGAGCTCTCATGATCGAAATTTGAGTAAAAACACGGGGAGATATGTTGAAAATATGAACAAAAAAATAGTTTTTTCTTTTATTCCTCCAAAATTAATAAATATTGTTTTATTATTTTAACTATTATTTTATTAATTTTCCTTAGGAGGCCCATTTTGAGTTGAAATTTCCTCTAATGAATCTTTTATCACTACCTAGAAGGTCTTTATGTATACATATGGTCCATAAAAGTTCACCAATCTAAATAATTTTCTAAACCCATAGTATTACCTTCTAAAGTGATACCTACATGGATAAAATGTGTAGAGACAAAATCAAAACTAGCATTAGAACCTATAATAAGGCCCCCTAACATAACCTTTGCATCCATAGAACATAATCGCCAATATTTCAATAAGGAGGACATGACAACAATGGCCTTAGACCTTATACGCATGGTATCTTCTATCATAACTACTCCATGCTTGTAAAGTGAGGACAATATTTTCAAATATTGTTTCTTTGGGTCCATCCCCTATCCCTCACATGTTTAAGGAGAGCACTATTATTAAGGAACATTCTTTAGGGGTTTATCCTCTCTAAGGACCCTAATAATTCTTAATTGTTTTCCTTCTAGAACTTATTTGGAATACTTGGTTTTGGAAATTGAAAATATGTGACTTCCTTCTGATAGAAATTGGTTTCTTTATTATGCAATAAAGGCTTCCCACAATGTCCCCTCCATCCTCTAGTTGCATATATTTTCTTGGTCAAAGTTAGTAGCTAGAAGGGATAGAAATCTTGTGGCCTTTTAATATTTTAGGAATCTTGCTAGAATTCCAAGCCACCTCCTTTGGGCCCCTTGATTCTATTCCCATCAAGGGATAAATGATAGGATCGGAAACAATACCAAGCTTGACTTGCCCACTCTAATACCCGTTGAGCTAGAAGATGATGTTTATTGGATACCACAAACTACAACATGAGGCTCTTTCTATGTGAAAGATCTCTTAGATGGTTTGAGTTCTAGTAAGTGAGTCTCCTTAATTTCCAAAGGATCTAAGCTCAAAATGAGAAGGAAAAAAGGTCATGGGATCTTGACAGAGAGAATATAAATAGGGTTGACACCCTTAGAAAAAAGAGAATCGAGGGAAGAAATAGCATCACCTTTCATTGAAACCATAATTTGATCTATCGGGGGGTTGAAAAGAGGAAACTCATTGGATCTAACACACTTAGAAAAGAATGGGTTTGGGATAAGTATTATCAAGACTCTCTACAAAATCCTTACCAAAAATTGCAAAGATAAGCAAATGGGAAATCGATGACTCTGGCGTACCTTGTGGAGGGAGCACACAGGCCAGACCAATAATTGGGGGAGACTCCCTTTTAGGAAAAGGATCATAAGATGAGGGCTACTCCATTGATATTAATAGGTTGGGTGTGAGAGATGATTTTTTCGATCTAGCATGTTTCCCAAGTTCATGCGTAGAGTCTAGAGACACTACATCTCATCCTTTTTTCACTGGCCAAAGATTATTCTTAAAGGTCCAAGTTTGAATAGGTGACTTATATTCCCTCCATATATGTCCAACCTTATGACAAGCCAAATATAGAAACAAAAGTTTCCAGTAGTACAATTTCTAGATGAAAGATCTATCACCCCCATTCAATTTCAATTTTGTCATGGAGGCCTTTCTTTAAGGTTGAGTTCAACCAACTCCTTGTCCATTTTTTAATTTGAATGAGCCAAGTATTTTCCTCCAATGCCATAATTTTACCTATAGTATTTGTGATAGAAATCAAGGAATATTCACACTAAAGCTCCAAAGAAAGACTTGGAAAAAGAACCCAAATGTATTGGGTTTCCATAGGTTCATTTTGTGAGTCAAATCCCAAAATCTAATGTTTTTGATCCAAGCTAGAGTGACCTTATAACTAGGATTGAGCACGGATACACTTGAGTCACATATCAAAACCTTAACTAATAGATGGAAGGTGGGATAATAGCCTAGCAATTTAGACCATCATGTATTCAACCACTTTAGAAGTGAGTCACTCTTGACGATTTTTCCCATAAATATACTAACCAACATTGTCCTCATCTACCATTCAACTTTCTCCATTCCAGCATCCTATCCTAAAACCAATCTAACTTGGTTTGACTTAGTTCTATTGCATCTCCCCCATTTTCTCACATAACAATTTTTTTTCTTTAAAGTTGAATGATTAGTTGCTTTAGAGGGAGAAATCTTAGAAGGTAAATTTGGGGGAAGATTGAACTCTGTGGGAAACAATGACTCTGAATTTTATTTGGAACCATCCTCAACTCTTGGAAGGGATGGAATATGAGGTAATGAACACTAATTAGAATCCAAATCCATTTGGACCACCCTCGATAGTAGTGGATGTGATTTCTTCTCCACATGCTAACCGCCATCTAATGGATTAGAAATTTCTAGTATTGAACCCTCAACCTTTGGGATATCCTCACTAAAGGCTCACACTCTTATTCATATTTCTAATAGTTCCTCCTAGTATTGTAAAATTGAATGGGGATTATCGACTTCATTTTCTCCATAGTCCAAAAGATATGTGTTGAGGTCCATAAGCTTCACATTACCTAGGCTACAAGATAAGTTGTAGGAAAAAATGGACTATGGAAACTCTTATAGCACTAATTAGCACCACTAATGGCACCCTATTGACCCTAACAGCATCAAGGTGACCCTAATGACATCAAAGCCTCCGAATAGCATCAAATTGTCCCCAATTTGGATACTAATGTCCCTAATCACAAGAAGAGCCCCTAATAGTTGTTGATGACCTTGAATTACATGGTAAGGGTCATCCAAAATAATGGTCACTACCTATGGAAATAACTTCAGTTCTTCCCAACTCAAATTTTACTAAAAAAACCGAGTCTTGAGCCCCACTCACTTCTCCCTTGAGCAAGGTGCATGCCCATGTGCCTTTCCTTCGTTTAAGGTGTGTGGACCTTGAAAATGCACAAAAGATACAAAAAATCATGAAATCATATAGTTAGAAGAGCAATATCTTGATGGCAACCACTCAAAACTACCTTCTAACGATTTCAACCATGACAAACACTATTTAAAAAAGCATGCATGGAAAAGAGGAGGAGAGAGAACACCTAAATTATGATTTTGCTGGAAGAACTTCTTTAATCCTTGAGTTTTTATGCTTGATTCCTCCTTCAAATGATTCCTCCCTCAAATATCATTGTCTCTAAGTTATATTTCCATTTGCATGTTGAGGTTATCCTCTAACCTCATCCGAATGATAGGTGTGAGTGACTCAAGTTGTGGAAGGATCCAAACTTTGGTTTTGTGAGTGTCAACATCACAAAATGTATACTTATATGTGTTGTACTTCATCATTTCCAATAGAAATATATTATTTCCCCTAATTCGATTGTCATTGTTCTTGATTTTCATTTCATGTATACTTAGATGAGTATGTGTGTGTTTTGTAATTTTTATATATGCATGCATTCCTATTGTTGAAACCCATACCCATTTCCAAGTTCGGTGCGACTCATGTTTCTTTACCATGTTGGGCTTGGCAATGGGTTATCATAAGAGACACGTTGACCTATAAAACATTTGAGAAATTGTTTACAAGATCAACCTCAATGTTTATGAGTGGTTGGAGATACCTTTTGGACTTATTGATGAAGGTGGTAAGTTTCAAAAGATCATGGATGATGTTTTCTAGCCTTGTAATAATTTCATAGTAACTTACCTATGAAATATTGTAAGTGTATAACTAATCATGGGAAGAACATAACACGTGTATGTTGTATTGGAACTACCATGACAAAAACAAGTTTCAAGTTGATAAAAAGTCTCTTTAACCAAAATTCTATAAGTACCTTGAATTTGTAATAATTCTATAAGTACCTTCAATTTGTCATAGACGAAATGTATATATGTCTAGACTAAATCAAGGTATTCAAAAAATGATTTACTCCTACTTCAATTACAGATTTGAAAAGTTGTTTGTAACCATGATTTTATATAGATAATATTTTTTTATTATAGAAGAAAATTATATTTTATTTTTTATATTTGAAAAACAAAATACATTCTTCATGTGTCTCTACACTTGGTATTCTACTACAAATCAAAAATTTGTCTTAGTTAAATTCATCAGGTTATGTCCAATACGTATTCTACTATTCATTACATAGCTGTACAATTTTTACTCCAAAATTGTTTCATTCTCATAAAGTGTTTAAAGTTGAAACTTTGTACCTCAAAAGAGAGGTATTTCTACAAATTTTGATTCTTTACTTCAAACTTTTTTACTTCATTAGAGAATAATTTCTGTATTTTTTTTAGTTTGAGACTCCATTTCTTATTGTGTGGAACATTGTTGTCCATGTTAACAGCTTAAAACCTTCCTTTGATGGTAAATCATCTTAACCATTCAAATCTCTAAATATATGAAAAATACGGAAGGTATTGAAGGCTCCTGCCAGCTCTCTAAGTTTAGTGCTAATACCCTACAAATTTATATTATGTAAGTTCTTTACCCATTTAGGAAATCGATCCACAAAGCTGAATTTCCATTCACCTATATTTCCTAAACTCCTTCAAAAACCAGTTTAAGAAGAGTACCTAATGGCAATGATTTTTCTCTATTGTTTGTCCCCTTACCACTATTTTCTTTCACTAAGGTTTCTAATTACAAAATATAGTGTAAAACACTCTTCTAGAGGCCGAAGGATATTTTATCGCAACACCAATTTTGGCTCTCCTTGCAAAATTACTACAAAAGGATTTTTGAAGGAGGGATAAATACATCATATTATGACATAAGCAAAATCTTAAGTTGGAAGGACATCCTATGACCTTTGAGAAACTATTTCACGAGCTAAAATTCAATAACTCTTTAACGGGTTAAATTGAATTACAACATTGGTGACAACATTCTCTTGGGGAGGAAACAATCTTGCATATTGATTACAAAATGTTACAATTATTGAGATCCCAATCCAAACTTCAATAACACGGGCATCTTAAGTTTGCGGCTTCTTTAAAATAGTTCAGCCTTGTAATTGAAGGTTGGAAACAAGAAAGTGTTGGACATTGGGTTCAACGCTCCCCGTGAGTTTCGTGACATGGACTAACTGCCTCCCAAGATCCTAACTCTGGCAATTGTGGCAGAGATTAACACCTGCAGGTTTTGGCCGAAGGGCAATCATGAGTTCAAAAATTGGTATCAGAGCAGGCCTTCACCACAATCCTAACTAGCTTGAAGGAGATTTGTGGACACACATTATGGATAAACAAGCAATTCGTTCAATAAATGAAGTACCCTTATTCGATGGGACAAACTTTGTGGTATGGAGTGTAAGAATGAAGTGGTGCCTATAGATAGTTGGACTTGGCATATGGAATTCAGCGATCATTGGCTATAGTCCACCAAAGAAAGAGAGAACCATAGTGCAGAAGGATGCAAGGAAAAATAACTCAATGGTAATGGAGACAATTCTTGATGGATTGGAAGACTCGATAAAAGAGAAGATAGGACAGTGCTTCTCAGCAAAAGAACTATGGCTTAAATTGGAACATATCTACTCAGCTGAAGGACAAGAAATAAAAGCTATCTTTGTTGAAGATTCAGTGCAAGGCCCACTCAACTCTGAAGGTAAGATTTCCTTTGAACATTCTACTTGTAATAATAGTGAATGTGATACTTTTCATTGCTCTAGTAAAACTAAAGATGAAGAGTTTAATAAAGTAGAAGGGGAGATTGACTGGGAAGGAGAACCAATGAATCTTGGAAGAAGAATAATGCAAAAATATTTGAAGATCAAAAGACTAATTCTCAAAGTCGAGGACACTCTCAGGTATGGGTGAAAAAGAAGGTCTTGTTGAATTTAAATAAATTTTATCAGTGCAGGGAAAATGGCTTCCATATGGCAAGTCAAGATGAAGGTCTTACAAATACCTTAGGACACCTTAAGTTCATGGAGCTGGAGGATGAACTCAAAGGTAAATGATCGCTACTCCAAGCAAAGAGACAAATCCAAGGATCATACCTATAGTTGGCATGTTGATAGGGGGAGCAAGGCAGTTTTTCAAGAAACACTTGTTGTTGGTATCTAATTATATTACTTATTTTGAAATTTTGATGATTGATATATGATTCGAATAAGTTGTTAGAAGAGACTAAAGTAAGTTCGATATATATATAGTAAGTACAATTGCAGTGTCAAAGTGACCACAATCAAAAGCAGGTTGATATAGCTTTGGATTTGGTTAAAGCATTAAGCATAAAATACACATTTGTGAATGTGATCCAAGAGATGCAGTAAAGAAGTGGTGTATGATCTCTGCCAGATAGAGACTTGAGAATTTCTCTAAGAAGTTCAAATACAATGGAGTTCCTAACAACCTATAGTTTGGAGACAGTATAGAAGTGGAAATACACGCAACACAAATAATTTTCCCACTGGCCTTTAAAATTCCCGCAGTAATTGAATTTTTTTTTTTAAATGCACGCAGGATTTGAAACATTGCCCTATTGCTGGGCGACATGACTATGTAAAATGCAGATTTGTGTAGAAGGTTGTTTTGCAAGTCTTAATTATTACAGAAACACAAATGCACTAATATTTGAAAGGAGGACTAAGTTAGGGGGAGCTTGAAATGATTAAAACAACATAGCAGCATCAGTCACAACAATCTTTGGATAGCTCACATAAGAAGGCTTTAGACAAAGATTTCCAAACTCGTCATCAAAGGAAGCACACTTTATTGTTGACAAGGGGAGCATACAACTCAGCAAGTAAAGAAGTCCCTATGAAAGGGGGAACATGTACACTCCTGCACAAATGAAAATGGCAAGTGGAAAAGGCAAGAATGATCTCAGAGGGTGTAGCAGAAGACCAAGAGGCCATTTTTCATTAATGTCAAAGGGGGAGAGTAATTGAAGGTTGCCATCAATGACAAAGGGGGAGTTTGTTGATAAAGGTTATAATTGATGACAAACCATTAATGACAAAGGTAAGATAAAGGGTGAGGATATGGCAAGGAAGATTTGGTAGCTTGGGCATTGAAGCCATTAATGACGGATTGGGAATTGGGTCTTAGAATAGAAGTTGATGCTTCTAAGTCAGCTGAAGCTAATGCAAACCCGAAGGTTGTGGCCTCCATTGTAATCCATATCAAATTAGACATAATAAATTTTACTAAAAGCTTATCTTGTGATGTGTCTCTAATGAGTTGTGTTGATGATTTGATTGGTTAATGTTGATGCATTTTGTAATAAGTAATTGATGATTCAAGAAGCTGAAATTAGGTAAAAGTGGTGAAACATTGATTCACCCCCCCTCCACCTCAGCATGTTATTGTGTCCAACAATTGGTATCAGAGCAACAGGTCAAGGGTTGGAAACTCACCCGGCTCGCGCTGGGTGAGATTGTTGAACATTGGGTTCAACGCTCTCCGTGAGTTTCGTGACATGGACTAACCACCTCCCAAGATCCTAACTCTAACGATTGTGGCGGAGATTAACACCTGCAAGTTTTGGTTTAAGGGAAATCATGAGTTCAATAGAAAGTGGTTGACTCTCTTGGTCCACCTATAGTCGAGGTTCTTAAATCTTGGATGTTTGATTATGTCACTTATCAATATTGGAAAAAGAGTGCTAAGTGATCGATCCATAGTCATTTCCAAACATATAGGCACAGGTAATCTACACTAGTTACCTAATTGAAATTATAAATTGAGAGATGATTTGCTTTATTTGTTAAATCAAGTGTGATCTAGTTGGTTAAGACAATTATTGACGAAAAAAGCAAATGCTTTAGGTACTTTGACATGGAATTGTCTGATTATTCTACGATTTTGACCCATATAGGATCTGATCAAATCACTTAAAAGAATCAATATACTATAAAATGGAATCAAATCTTAAAATAGTTTTTTAAAATGGTGATACAATTTTGGTGGTATCTTGACTCGACACATAAAGTTTAGTTTTCTGTTGAGATATGATGATCAACTCAGATTGTTTATATCTTTGATTTTACATGGCAATTGATTTATAACCTGTAGAAGTTATGTTGCACATGTATTGGTATAATTTTATTAAGGGATTTGTACTTGGTCTGGTTATACAAGCTTTTTTTTTGTTGCTGATTACTGGATACTGATCAGTATACAATCCTGACTCTTCATATTGTGCAATTGTATAAACTTTGGCAATAGGGGAAAAATAAAGACCGTCTTTGGATATTATCTTTCCGAGGATATTTGCATTAGCCTTTCCCCATTTTGTTAGTGTGATGGTCCAGATGACTACTCATGAAAGATGTTTCATGCAAGTTTAGAATTTCAATTTCACTCGTGAGATTAAATTGTAATCGCATTATTTTATTTGGGCAATTACATGTTTGAATTGCATGTGTGGTTATTTATTGAACTTGAAAAGCAACTGTCCCAGTTTTATTCATAATTTTGTGCCAGCTTACAGAGTAGTAAATACATAACACTGGCTGTACTAGTGTAAATGGAAGGAATCTCCCAGCAATTTGTAAATGGTAATTACACTCACAGGCAAATAAGGGGCAAAGCAGGGCATTGACAGACTGTACAGACACGGTTTGGAAAGATCTAGTATAGGTAGAATCTAAACGGAATCATCGGAGTTATAAACTATTTGGACCCCGGTGGTGCTTCACAATGACTGTCCTGCTAGCCACCGTGTATAAAATGACAATGCTTCTTTGGGCTTGTATTCTGGTACCGTATGTCCAGCTCCCTGCACAAGTAGCGGCCCTAGTGAGTTCCACTGAATAAGAAAGGACTTGTAATCATGTTTAGCAGAATTTAGATTTCAAATCACCAAACATTTCAAATTTTGCTTCTTGAAATTGTGAAAACACACACTATCAACAAAACCACGAAGGAAAATCAGATACCCCACCTTGATAGTTGCAAAGGTCAGGTTGTGAACATATCCTTGAGTATATCTGTGCACATCAACAATTAAAATAGCACAATTATTTCATTCATACGCAGTGAATCTAAAATGTTGTAAAGACAGAGTAGGAGCAGTGCTAACCCAGCAACTTGCTTGTCCACAATCCAGGGGCGCCATTCATCAGTTATCTCATAACCCAAGGACTTTGTCCAAGCCTCAGTTCCAGTATAAGGCACACACATATCATGGTCACCACTGCCATTATGCATACAAATGTGAAAATCCGATCACAGAAGTCTATCAATTAGAAGAAGTCAGAGAAATATTCTAAAAGCCATGGTTTCCTTCTCTTGAGGATTTCTTGAACCCTCCTTCAAGTAAGTAGGTAGCGTATATGAATATTGGACAGTGACAGTCACAGCAAATGGTGGAAGAAAACTAAGAAAAAATAATTAACACAATGCCTTTCTGACATACAAGTTTGCTTTATTTAAATAATCATATTGAGTAGAATGAAAGCAGGTGCTAAAAAACGCAAAGACTATATAAGTTAGCATAGAGGAAAATCCAAGTTACTTACAATGAAACATAACTATTCAACAAACTTTCTTCTAATCTTTTCCAGGATCTCCATTAGAAAATTAAGTTCCACTCGAAGTTTATTATCAGTAATTTTAACCAGATTTCAGGATCGCCAAGAGAAAATTAAGCCACTCAAAGTTTATGTGTAGTTTTAACCAGACTTTTAACCAAAACAGCCGAACCAGGCACCAAAGCAACTGCTTTAGCTTTAAAACAGCATGTTTTTCGCTCTCACTCGCTTAGGTTAGAAAAGAATAACCTTAACATTGTGGAGCTATTTATGAATCTTAACAAGCATAATTAAAAGTTAAAACACCATATGATTGACGATATTATAATGTGTATAAGTTTAACAGATGCTATTAATGTAAGATGTGAAGCACCTCTAATAGATAAGTGGCACAAAAGGAAATATTCAAGGACATGTCAAAGATTTATGTATATAACAACGATTTCATTACTAATTTGGATATAAGAAAAAAATCGTACCCAAAAATGGATAAACTGGGGTATTAGACAAAGGGTTATGAAATATATTAAAAATTTAAGACAATCCTTGCAGTTAGGTGTAATTTTAAGATTTCTTGTTTGAATCAAAGGGGAAGGCATTCAATCAGGACGAGAATTAGAAGGGGGCGAGACACAGTAATCCTACTGCAATAGCGTTTACCCAGATCCGAAAATAGTCTCAGGAATCACTGTATTTGAAAAGGAAGGATTTGAGCCTATGGAAAATGAGACGGGGTAAATCTGAAACAAGCTGAGCCTACATGCCAGCGAATGACTTTTTCGAATTTATGATTTAATAGGCAGATAACTCTGTAATGGTTTTTGGCCTCATTTTCGGAATTATGATGTAATAACCAGATAAGTTCTGTACTGGTTTCTAGCCTTGCTTTAGTTTTCAGAATAAAAAGTTTGTGTTGTGCCTTACTTCCATGAGGTTTTGTTTATTTATTTGCTTCCATAATCTATTGCTGAGCACTCTGAAATAGGCAGCCTCAGGCATGTATCTGTATCATATGGTATCAGAGTACTAACTGTGTGCTGTGTACTCTATATTTGCAAACCTAAGTTACTAGATTTATTTGGTACCTCGCTTGTGGTGCTCCATGTTGCCAATTTATAGACATTTCCTACAAATCATCTTTGTAAGTGTAAGTTTATTCTTTACGTTGAAGTTGACTGCAGAATAGAGTTTAATTATGCTCTTCAGTTCATAACTAACAATGATACGCATTGATAACTTTGGCATTTATTATCAAAAGGGCAAATACAAGCCCTATGCATGACATTGAAAAGCCAGTGTTAGACAATTACACTAAAACATCTAGTTCTGAGTTAAAAGCATCTATACTCCTTTTCGCCTCTAATCCTTGTCTGTGGAGCACGAGATGGAAAGTAAGTTTCATTCTATAAATTTCAGATGTGCAATAGATACTCGAAGTCACACACATTAGTCTCTGTGCTTAGAATATCCCATAGACACCAAGGTGAAGTTTGAGATTGCCATACAACTAATCTGCAATTTTGGTTCAGTTAATTCCTCTGTTTTATATAAGGAATGATTTGAATGCTGTAATAGGAAAGTAAGTCTCATTCTATAAATTTCAGATGTGCAATAGATACTCGAAGTCACTCACATTAGTCTGTGTGCTTAGAGTATCCCATAGACACCAAGGTGAAGTTTGAGATTGCCATACAACTAATCTGCAATTTTGCTTCAGTTAATTCTTCTGCTGAATACAAGGAATGATTTGAATGTTGTAATAAAACAGATCCCAAATCAAATAGGCTTTTATTTTTAGAAGGTTTCATCTTTAAAGATCCTATTTTATGAAATTCACATTACCTATTACTTGTTTTCATTTTCAGATCTAATGGGATTATATTAATTTATAAAATTTACAAATAACAATAATATTAAAAAAATTGTAATATTAGCGTAAATTTATCTTAATAGGCATAGGAAAAAATCAAAACATTTAGGCTGATGTTAAAATAAGTTTATTAATTTTTATTATTATTATCATTAATAACATCTATTTTTATATATTAGGTAAGATCACACGTAACCCCTACCTGGGTTGTAAAGCACCTTGTTCAAATATACAAGGAACAAAGGGTGTGGCAAAGTTCAACAATTAAGTCGTAGAAAGTCCTAATTAAAACAGAAAAACGGGTTCTAGATTTTAATTGAAGTTGCAAGGACGTTTATTCATTTCCTTCGAACACTTGCTTTAGTTAAATTTAATGTATGCATGGACACTACAGGATGCTAAAATCCATGTTGAAAAAATTTAACCATACCAACGGAACGATGACAAACTGAGGGCCAAAGTGGAAATCAACCTGTAGATAAATGCACGGTATCCTTTGCTTGTAAGATTTGCATGGTATGGGATCATACTTCCAGCATCATGGACAAAATTAATACGGTCTGTACAGATCGCCCATTCTCCAGCTACTTCCTTCTGTAATGAAAAGTACATAAGTCAGATGCATATATGAAACATCGGAATGATTATGTCCTTCATTGAAACGTAATGGTAGTAAAAAATGTAATAGAACTTCTCTACATGAGATTGCATAGGCCAGATGTACATTATACCCGCTTGCATCTAAATCAATGAATAGCTGCAGACCCGACCCAGAGAGTTTTTAATAGATTGACTGTATTAAAACCTACAAAGACCTCAAATGCTAAACTTATGTAAAACCGTGAACAAAGAAAAGTTACCTCTATTGAAAAATAATCATAGAACCAAAGGTCATTGATGTAGTGGTTTAGAAATTTAATTGGATTAAGGCTGTAAGGAAGAGAAATGGCTTAAAAATGCCTCAGGATACATGCAGGGACATTATGGCACCTTAATGCCCCGCGACATGAAGCGCGAATTGACTAAAGCTGTCTCCTCAAATCACTAATTGAATTCTGTAACCTCCTAAAAATATCTAAATATTTAACTTTTCCAAGCAAAATCATGTACAAGTATAGTTTGAATCAATATGTATGCTTGATCGAATTATTTGTTCGTGGTTTTACATATGAATAAAAACTATCAGACTTTCAATGTGACAATCACTAAGAAGCTCCACTGGCCACAAGTCAAAAGCCACTTCTTGGGTGACAATTAGATGGACGACCTTACCTGTTTTATGTTGCGAACATCTTTAATTTGTGGTGTAAATTGAATTTCACAAGTCAAAAGCCACTACATGGGTGACAATTAGAAGGACGACCTTACCTGTTTTAAGTTGCGAACATCTCTAATGAGTGTTGTAAATTGAATTTCAGAGGAGCAGCCGAAGAAAACTCGAGAAGAGACAGGGCAGGTGGAGTCAGACAGTGAGTATCCAGGAGTTTGAGCATATCTGCGAACTATAACAGGGACTCACATGTTATAACGAATGGATCAATGGGAATTGGAAGATTCAGAACTTATAATCTGAAGAAAGCAAGTACATACAGTTAAGTTTGTGATTTAAAAGATAGAGGACGCCAATATAGCAAGGAAAAAAGATGGTGGAAAAAAGGCAAACCGGGGAGCCGCATAGAAATCAACCAGAACCGGATCTGATAATTTATGAAGCGGGGACTAGGGGAGTAATACGGTTGAGATAATGTGAGAACAAGCTGGAGATTTTAGCCACTGACAATATCGTCTCGAGGACATCATGCAAACGAGGGCGTGACTAAAGAGTGAGTGATATGACATGTCTCTCTTTATCAAAACTTATCATGGAGGGTGGGGAAAGCTCTGTCACAAAGCGAGTAGGAGTAGTATTTCCAGCGTTGCATAGGAATGAATTGAATGGCCAGATTATGAATTGAACCTCTAGTCTCAAAGCAAGGGCTACATTGCTAAGAAAATAACGGGAAGCCATTAAAATAATGTCACTGCGGATGATTTATGTGCCGGCAACATTCTATCTCGCATAGTTAGTGAGTTACCTTTCCACCCGACCGACCATTTGCATTGATCGCGGATGATTTAGCTCGGGTGAGCTTTCACATTCACATCACGCATTGCTGATGAAAGCTAACGCCAATATAATTTGCCCAATATAATTTGCCCACTTAATCTGAGGAAAAAAATGTTTTTCATTTCTTCTCAAAAGATACAAAGTGATATGGTAGAGAGCAAATAGCTTCTGTCGGGGTTGTTTTGGCCGCAAGATCATTTGTATTTCACAAGTTTTGGAAACATTAAATACACTAAAGTGGAAAAATTAAGTAACAATAGGTTTTGGAAACTTTTGATGTTAATAAAATCTATGATATAAATATTTATATTATAACTTAGTCATAGTGACATAATATATTTTAATTTAATTATATATATTATGTTATTTTGGTAAACTTTGCTATTTTTATAAATTTTGATTAAAAAATAAATATATATTTTTAATAAATATTTAATTTGATGTGTTAAAAATTTAATAATTATTTTAAATATAAATTAAATTATTTTTTCGAAGAATTAAATAAATCTTGATTTGATTTTTCGGATGACATAGCTCACAAGGTTCACGAGGTTCACATTGGCGCACTGTTAGGGCTTCTACAGCACACAGATCTTATGTTGTGCACCCTAGTAAAGCGGAACCAACAACGCCCCTGCTCATTGGAGAACGAAGGCAGGCCATGGGAGAACCCAAGGGGGGGATCCTAAACCCTCCAAGGAAGAAACTCCTGGAAATGAAAACACAAATCTGCAGACTGCATCCAGCTCAAAAATGGCTAGCAACAAGAAAGAAGACAGACAGCAAAAGCAAGGATTGTTCTCCACAGCAAGCATAGGAAAATGCATCTCGAAAGTAAAGGAAATCCCTACTCTGCAAATCCGTGTTGAAGGCCTATGTGCACACATTCAACACAAAGGATCATGCCCTTATTGGCAAAGTCGTTGGGATCTAGACCTCAGAGAAAGCCCTCATGTGGTGGATCAATGTAACTTGGAAACCTCGGGCACATTTTGACCTCCATCTGGGAGCAAAAGGATTCTTCACAGTAGTTTTCTTGAATCTTGAGGACAGAAACAAAATCTTCGAAGGAGGATTGTACTTCTTTAACTCTGATGGACTCGTTTTGAAACCCTGGAAAGAAAGGTTCAACCCAGAGAAAGAGGATCTGACTTTTGTTCCGATCTGGATCAGACTATACTCCCTTCCCTTGGAATACTGGCATGAGAGCATACTGGGAGCCTTAGGAAATACAATAGGGGAATTTGTTAAGATAGCATAGCAGAGAAAAAAAATGAGATACACATCTTATGCTCGCATCTATGTCTACATGGACATAACGAAGGACTTACCGGAAGGGATCTTGATCTAAGCTGGGACGATGAGGAATGGTTCCAACTTCTAGACTACGAACAAATACCTTTCAAATGTAGGCGCTGCCATGAACATGGACACTTGTTTAGGGAATGCTAAGAAAACAACCCGACTACCTAGCAGAAAGGAAAATACATCAAGGATGTTGATGGATTCACCAAGGTTTCAGGGAAAAAAAGGACAGCAAAGAGAAACCAAGGCCCAGAGGTAAACAAAAAACCCATCTCTTCTAATGCTTTTGATGTTCTCCAATCCGAACAATTGCAGGGCACTCTAGACAATGATGGCTTACACAGCACCACCAACAACACAAAAGCAGATAAAGGGGGAAAGCAACAACCCCCAGAGCAAGGACTGGATATGGATCTGATGGAGGACAATCAAGATGATATGGACATTGGCAATCTAGACCTTAATGGGTTGGAAAAGGTGGTTCAAGATTTGGAAGAGGGAGGCATCCCCTCACAACAAGTGGTCTTACTCAAGGAAGCCATCGTCAAAACAAGAAAAGATAAAACCCTTGTGGTAAGCACTGAAAACCCTAGTATCAAAATCCGTGAAACCATCAAGAAACTGTGCAGTGAAAGACGGGGTAAAAGAAGCAATCAACAGCGCATCAAGGATATAGGGGAGAAATTGGTTGCTTCGGGACAATCTCCAACCATAGAGGCAGCATTCACCTTACCCTGTAAACCTTCCCAATGAAGCTCACATCTTGGAACATCAGAGGTTGCAGTGTGCCTCAAAAAAAGGACTATTAAGAAGGAAGATTGTTGTGGAAAAACCCACGGTTATGTTCAAAAAGAAACCAAATGCTCTGAGGAAACTTTCAAAACTATAATGGTGAAAGTTTGGAAAGGAAACGAATCAATAGCAATCGACGCCAAGGGTGTTGCTAGAGGCATTGCCACTATTTGGAACCCTCTAAAGATACACCTTTCAAACTTCTTAGCAACCAGATTTACCATTTTTGCTAACTTCCATATCCTTGGGACCAGTCTTAGGGGCATCCTCACCAAAATTTACGGGCCCTTCTCGTTAGCACCAAAGAAATCTTTCCTCCATTCACTGGAGCTCCCAAATCAATGGATGGGCCAACAACATTGTATCCTTGGTGGAGACTTCAATCTCATCTGCAATCTCAAAGAAAAAAAAGAGGAATTCGCTCCTTAAATGCCACAAATACAGCCTTCGATACCTTGATCAATGAGCTAGCCTTGATAGACATCAGTGCCACTAACAACCTGTATACCTAGAATAATAAGCGCTCTGGGGACAGACACATTGCCTCTAGACTTAACCGATTTTTAATCTCGGAATCCATACTCACTAGAGGTGCAAATATATCAGCTCTTACTCTCTCGGCGACCGGCTCAGATCATTGGCTTATCAGTCTCAAATGGGACAGAATAGGAGAACATCTAAGAAGGCCCTTCATATTTGAGAAATTATGGCTTACACATCTTGACTTCCATCCCCTCGTGCAACAGTGGTGGAGCGACTTTCAGTCTCCTACAAGTACTCTTATGTACAAATTTCAATAAAAGTTGAAATACATTAAAGAGCAAGTTAAACTATGGAACAAGGAAAACTTCGGCAACATCCATCTGGAAAAACAACAGATTGAAAGCAAACTTGCGGACATCCAAAGAGCCATCATGCAAGATGGATACAATGACTCCATAAAAAAGGAAGAAAATGACTTACTGGAAGTCTTAGAAGCCAGGGAATTGCAAGAAGAAATCCTATGGAAAACCAAATCCAGAAATCTCTGGCTAAAGGAAGGGAAAGGAATTCTTCTTTCTTCTTCAAAGCCACAATACAACACCTACAAGACAACAGAATTCTCCGCTTGAAAAATGAGAATGGATCTGAGGTATAAAAACAAGAAGACATTGAACGCACTCTTACCAACCACTTCAGGCAACTAATGGAAGAGCTAGATTTGGACAGAAGCGTTGAAATGAAGGAAATCCTTGATAACATCCCTTGCTTAGTGACTCAAGAGAAAAATGAACTCTTACTTCGACCCATAGAGATGGTTGAGCTTGAAGAGGCGGTCAAACAACTAAAAAATGAAAAGGCCTCGGACCCGGATGGCTTCACGACTAATTTCTTCCACCCATGTTGGCACATCATCAAGGAGGAAGTCTTAGCTATTGTCGAAGACTCCAGGAAAATAGGGAAGATTTCGAAAGATTTCAATTCAACGTTTCTCTCTCTTATCCCCAAAGAAAACGGAGTTGACTCTACAGGTAAGTTCCGACCCATTTCCCTTTGCAATGTTATCTTCAAAATCATTACTAAAACCATTGCCAATAGGCTCAAGCCACTTCTATCCTCCCTCATATCAAAGGAGCAATATGGATATGTAGAGGGCAGACAGATTTTGGATGGCATCATTCTTTCTCATGAGATTATTCACTCGCTTAAAACCATAAAAAAATATGCCATGCTAATCAAGCTTGACTTATCAAAATCCTTTGATAAGCTCAATTGGAAATTTATGAAGAAGATGATGTTGGTATTTGGCTTCTGCAATCAGTGGGTTAACTAGATCTTCACCCTTGTCTCCACCTCTTTTTTCTCCATTCTTGTCAATGGAACTCCCTCCAAAACCTTCCAACCTTTTCGAAGCATCAGACAAGGAGATCCCCTCTCTCCCTTCCTCTTTGTCCTCATGATGGAAGGCTTGAGATGTCTTCTCAAAGCCAAAGTACAGAACCAAAATATTAAAGGCCTTTCACCTCATCCTGGATAGGAGCCACTAACCCATCAACAATTTTTAGATGACACCATGCTCATGGGGTACTCCTCGGTCCAGGAATCCAAAGCCTTCGAAACTAGCCTCAATACCTTCCTCCTGGCCAATGGGATAGACATCAACAAATAGAAATCACATATTTACTTCTTCAATACTTGTCAGACTACGAAACGCAACAACCTCCGTATTCTTGAATTCTCAAAAGGATCTCTATCTGTTAAATACCTAGGAGCCCCACTAACTGACTCCATAGCAAAAAAGGTCTCATGGAAAGATCTCTTAGATAAACAAAATCAAAAACTCAGTTGTTGGACCCTCCGCTCCCTTAACCTTCTCAGTCGCCTAATCCTTGTCAAAACAGTCCTGCAAACTATGTCTTTATATCTTTTCTCCATTCTTTCCGCTCCAAAATCTATTCAAAAAAGCTTAGACCTCGCAGCATACCTTCCTCTGGGGAGGCTCCAAGAATCATAAGAAATAGCCACTTGTAAATTGGAATAGTATTTGTACGCCTAAGTTGGATGGGGGTCTCAGTTTAAGAGACCCTACCACCAAGAATCAAATTTTCAATGTGAAGATCTGGTCGATATGGATCGCGCATGCCTCGGAATCTTGGGCTCTCTTATGGCAGGCTAAATACGCCTCCACCTGGTCTAAGCAGAACCTCATCAGATTTAACACCAATGTCAAAGGCTCACAAATCTGGAACTTTGCTCATGCCAACCGGATCATAATACAAAACCACAGTTTTTGGGAGGACGGAATGGAAATACAACGAACTTCTTCCTAGACTCATGGAACCAACAACATCCACTACAAGAAGACCACAACCTCCATATACTTCAGGAACAATTGCTACTCAAACGCACCTCTAAAGTAAGTGATACGTGGCAAGAGATCAACACGGGTGATCATTTTAGGAAATGGAAATGCTGCGACTATTGGCAAGCCCTTAATCATTCTGAAGATATACAAGGTTTTTGGGATGAACTCCAAACTTGTCAAATCATAATCAACCATGATAATGACAAAATAAGATGAGGGGTCTCACAGTCTGGCGCCTTCAATATGAAAGAAGCAGCAACAATTCTCTCCCATTCAACCAACGACGCCCAGGACAATAGATGGAAAAAGGTTTGGAAATCCAACCTCTAGCCCAAATTGTCGCTTTCCTTTAACGCCTCCTTCACAAACGCATCCTAACTTGGGAGAATCGACAAAAAAGAGGTAGCATCAGACCTGCTTGGTGTTATTTATGTAAATATAATGGGAAACCTTTGACCACCTCCTAGACGAATGCAAGTTTGCTGACAACATATGGAAAGAATGAGAAATAATTTTTAGAATTTAACGACCAGAATTAAAGGACGCCCGGATTTATCCATAGCAAACTGGCCTCAGCAACCCTTCAACAACATGCTCCTCAATAGAATCTAAGAGCTCTTCCTAGGATTTGTGGTCTAGGAATTATGGATAGAAAGGAACAACAAAGTCTTCAACAACCGGAGCAGGAAGGAAGAGGATGTCTGGGTAATCTTAAAGAAGCACATAATTGAAACTTTGAAACTCTTAGCTTGGGAAGACAATGACCTAACTACCAACAACATTGAAATGCAAATCCTATGGGATTGTGGAATCACTGCCATCCTTGAATACATTGACCCTGCCATCACAGAGAAAATCCAAGTGAACTCACCCAGTCGATGGATCCCCCCCCCCCCTTGGCACTTACAAGCTCAACTTTGACGAGGCCTCAAAGGAAATTCGGGCCCTACAAGTTTTGGTGATGCCATCAGAAACAATGAAGGAAAAATTCAGGGAGTATTCAAGGGCTCTCTTGTCCTATCCACCAACAATGCAGCTGAGCTAGAAGGATTATTGGTTGGCCTCATTTGGTCTCTTGATAAGAATTGGATACCTCTCATCCTAGAAGGGGACTCTCTTCTCATCACCAATATGGCCATCAGACTACAGGCGGGCTCAACAAGAAGCAAGGTGGCCAACAATTGGAGGCTAGAAAGCAAGCTCAAAACCTTAAGCACCATACTCATGGCAAACCCAGTGATCATCTTCCAACACCTAAGAAGAAAATCCAACAAGTTAGAAGACTCTATTGCTAATAGGGGAGTCCCCCATAACTATGCGATCCACTACTCCTGTTGGGACGACAACATAGAGTCTGATGATAGGGAGAATTGGCACTAGTTTTCTATACAAGACCACACTATTCTGGATGCGAGTGCTCATGAGAAGGCGAACGGTTGGCGCGAAAGAGAGAGGGCACGTGCCACTGCAGGTGGCATCCCCTCCCCTACCTACCTCCATACTTAAAACCATGTTGCATCCTTTGGCTGCGATAAGAGAATGGCCCTCACACTGCATCCGTCATGAGATCCTTTGCTCTGTGCTTGCACCAACATGCTAGTCCTGAAGTAATATCCCGGTGTCCTTGGGCTGCCCTGAATGACCTTCCTCACTCTACTATATGATTCATAGCAGATATGCCACTGTGACTATTACCTTGCCTCTTGTTTCCACTCCTGACCGACGTGCGTGTGTCAAAGCCCCAAATTAGGCACACCGGCTTGATGGCAACTGCGAAGAGCGGAGCCACTGTCACCACACTCCTCTCTTCCTCGCTTCAGGTTGCCTCTTCTCCAACTCAAGGGGGGCATCCCTGGTGTTAAGATCGCTAAGGCAGGAAACAAAGACGAACCAGGTGATTGGAAGAGGTTGCCTTAGTGAAATGGTTGTAGCATAGAATTATTGAATGGTTGACGGAAGAAGGGAAGGATCAAAGCCCCACAAATGGACCAGTGCCAGAATACCTAAAGAGCGAAATGGAGTCAAGGGAAAACCCACAAGGGCCTTGTGTCAGAGGGGCAGTTACTACGTCTTCTTCTTCCTAAATGTAGAAGATGTGCTATGTAGACAAAGGAGATGCTACACCATCAAGCTTGATAAGATGTAGGCATCTTGCCCGTGCATGCACACTCACAAAGGGGAAAATAAAGCAACTGTTAGGATTTCCGTCTTCCAATAGGACGAGAGCGTTTGTTTATGGTCTCCGACGCAAATATAGAAAGAAGAAACAACTTAGCGACTAACGCTCAAAACACAGGTTAATGCCACACACCATAAAAGGTACTCCACTGAACAAACATCAAAACCTAAAAAAGTATATTTTCTATTAATCTCTAGAAAAAAATCCTCCGAGTTTTTCCATGCTTGTACAATGAAAGAGCCATGCTATTTATAGGCCAAAAAAACTTTTTTTTTTTAAATAAAATAATAATTTAACTATCTAAAAAAGGAGAAAAACGTTTTCCTCCAAGGACTGCCCATAAACTTCACTTTATTAAAAGGCACTCCTTTCTTAACTAAAAGACCAAACTCTACATTATTAAAATGCAATCTTAGTCAGCTAAAGTTCCAACCCAAAGGTGTCACGACGAACATAAAAATGGAGCTCGAAATCCCACTCTTTTAATTTGATGACTCATAGAGAGTGGAGTTCTGAATGGAGTTTCTCACGCGTGCAACAGTAAGGAGAAAAGTCTACCGTCAAAATATTCTGCAGTTGTCCAAGAACTACACCTAAAAGTGCAGCTAACGCCACACGTCTGTCCTGCAATCGGTTGAGTAGGTAGATAGGTGGATGGTCGAGCCACTTGACTCATCCGAAGGTGAAAACAAGAGGACCAGCCAGCAGCTGGGTAGCTGTCGTTAAAAACAATTCCACGAGTCTGTGTTATTTCTAACCCGATGCCAGATACTGAAAACGACTATCAGTGCCAATGTTTGATCTTCTCATAAACGGTGGCGCCTAAGGTTGAACCAGAAGGGAATCCAACCCGCGCTTTTAGTCGGCTGCTAAAAGAAGTCGAAATTTTTTCTCAACGACTCAGTTGAATGTGGGTAATCTGAAAGCTCTAGAGTTTACCCAGTAATCTCAGGCCACCATCTAATTTTATGCATTGATCAAATTAGTGATACCACCGATCCCTGAAATCGCTCAAAAGCAAATCCACGCGATCATGCAATTCAGATCCCGGCGGTTGCTTGCAATCAAAAGTTGATTTTTTGTTAGCCACGGCTCTCTCCATAGTAATGAAGAATGAAACCTTACCAAATCGAGCCAACGGATATGAAACCGTCAATCACTGTAATCGGCTGCCAAGATGATAAGTGACGCGCAGTTAAGGTGATCACGGTTAAGGCTTTGATAAATCGCAATTATGTCTAACTAGGACCATATATGCAGATACCCATTCTTATCAGCAGAAGCCATTGGCTACCCAAGGCTACTCCATGCACATGAAATAATAGGAGCACCGTGTCCTTTCATGGTACTAACGGGAGCACCTGAACCCCTGGACCAAATATACACTGTACCATTTGCAAAACCTGCTGAAACATAGTTCTCGTCGGCACTAATGCATGAACGACTCCAATTACTGGCCGCATTGTGACCTTGTGCTCTAAAAGTTGCACAGACTTCCATTGAGCGCACATCAAACAGATTATGCAAGTTGTCCCTGCCACTAGTGAGAATAACATTGCCATTGCGTGACACCGAAATTGAGGTTATACCCAAAGAATGAGCAGCTACTTCATTAATTGATTTTCCAGTTCGTGTGCCCCAGCAGCGAATATTTCCATCTGTGTGTCCCGAGTATATGTGTTTCCCATCTGCAGTGAGAGACACAGCATTGCAGCTGTTGTGGCAGCAAATGGTATTCACCATGTACCCTTTGTGAAGGTCCCAAACCTTGATCGTTCGATCATAACCAGCACTCACAGCTTGCCTATTTGACAATTTTCCAATATCAGTAGCACAAACCTTATCTGTATGGCCTGTTAAAGTAGGACGAATTCGACTAGACTGCAAATCCCAGAGATACAATTTATGTTACCCTGTTGAAAGAGGGGGTAACACCTCTATACCAACCCACTTGTCCTGATCTCTGCGTCAGTTGCATTGCACTTGGCTTGATTGCCAGTGGATTCTATGTCGGCAGGGAAAGGGCTATAACAAGCAAATCCCGGAGCACCTCAATCGCTCATTCGCAGAGGATCACTCTTTCGTTCATTCATAGAAGATTAAACGCAAGAGCTCCACTATCGCGGTTCTGTCGCGAGTCTTCACTAACAACAGTTTCTTCGTTTGTCCTCATTGTGATTACGAGCCGCTTCACTTGCGTCTGGCGCACTGTGATTCCTTATCGGAGAATTTCCTGGACAGCAACAATCTTTCCCATCCTTCACCCTCCTCAGCGGTGATGTCTTGAGCTGGGAAAGGCGAGAAAGAAGCAGATTGGGAGGCTCTTTTCCGGGGAGGAAACTCCATATCATATTAGTGATTCCATCACGGCCATGGAAGCCGAGATTTATAGGGAATTCAAGCTCAGGCTTGGGCATGAAGTCACCGTTTCGAATTATTGCAGGCTAAAATTCATCTTAGCTATAGAGACTATGTGAAGCTCAAGGCTCAAGGCACCTTCAAGGAGGAAGTTGAGCAAGGTTTGGTTAATATGACAAATCTCATGCATCTCTTGGAAACTCCTTTCCAGGGCACCAACAAGAACACTAAAGATGTGGGCACCAACAAGGCCATCCAGGATGAAGTTCAATCTTCAAGGAAAATCTAGCAGCTCTTTCTTTCATTGTTTTTTTTCTCATGATGATCTTTCTAAGCACTTCTTTCTTCTTTAATTTCTTAAGTTGTATGAAGCTGCCAATGTATAAAGGATGGGCAGCAGTAGCTAAGGTTAGATATTTGGTGTGGGACCTTTTGCACACCTCTCTCATGTGGTTCCATGACCATGGATGACTCCATGCTTTTGGAGTGAGCCACCACTATATATTTTTCTTTTTTTTACTATGCAATAGAAGGATGGCCTCTTACTATAAAAATAAAAATAAAATATTTTCCTAAAGAAAGTAAGTTATATATTTTTAATATTTAACTTCAAATTAAGAATTTAATAGTGTAAATGAATTTGCAACTATGTGAATAGTAGCTATGTAATTATAGGTTGCTTAGTAAATTTTAATGGGTGATATTTCTCCTTAATTCTTATAGATTTTATACCATATATCATTGGTCATTTATACCATTTATTATTAATATTTAGTTTTTAAATAAAGATTATTTTTGTTCAATATCATTTATAGTTGTATGATTGTCAATTAAAATAAAAAATGTAATATGAGTTTTATAAAAATTATATATATATATATATATATATATATATATATATATATTATTTGACTTTTAAATGAAGATTTTTCTTGTTCAATATCATAAATAACTATATAATTGTGTTATTTGGATTTTAAAATAAAAAAATTTCTTGTTCAATGTTATAGATAACTATATAAATGATAATTTATTTCTTTTAATAAAAATATGTAAAATTATTTTTTATAAACAATAAAATAGAATATATGTTTTATTTTACTATGATAACTTAATAACTTTTTTATAAATAATAATTATTTCTTGTGTAAATTTACTCTTTTACTATAAAATAGAATGTGTGTTCTATTTTATTATAATAAATTTAACAATAAAGTTATTTTATAAATAATAACTATTCCATAGTCTATTTTATAAAGATAACACTTTGTTGTCAAAAATCTTAAATGCAAATTCTTAATTTTTCACCAAACATGATTCTTACTTTTTACAATGATAAATTTAATAACTTTTTTTATAAATAATAATATTTTTTTAAAATTTATTTCAGTTTTATCGTGATCGCTGCTCCCTGAGGACGCGGCCTTCCCTTTGCGCGCGCGAGCTAGGGTTTCTGGCAGCCATGGCCGCCCCTGGGGGCGAGGAGTCCCTCCCTCCCCCCCCTTCTTGCAGAGTTGGACGCTTTCCGGAGACTGGTCGCAGGTGGAGGGAAGAGATCTGCACCTCCCGTGATTCCTAAATTCATAAAAAAACTCGCTGATATCCCTGAAATCGCCCTGCCTGAGACTTCCTCGGTCAAGATTGCCCTAGCTCTTTCTGAAAGAGGACTGGTAGGCCAATTCATGGGCCTCTGGCCCTCAGCAAAGACTACCGACGACTGGATCCAGAGAAATTGGAAGCCGCACCTTAATCATGGAGTCACCTGCTACCCCCTGAGCAGTGGCTACTTTCTCTTCGAATTCATTGACAAGGAGGATAAAGATCTCATTTTCCGGAACGGCCCATACTTCATGGGAACCCAAGGCCTGTACCTAAATCGTTGGACTCCAGATTTTGATCCATCTGTAGATCTGCCTAAGGAAGTGCGGGTCTGGGTCAGGCTTCCCAATCTGCCGATCCATTGCTGGAACTTCGAAGCTCTTCAGAAAATCGAAAATGGAATAGGGAAATTTGTGGACAAGGCAGACAACAAGAATATCTATAACTGTGCCAGGATCTGTGTGGAGGTGAACCTAGAAGCAGGCCTTCCAGAGGCAATGAAACTGAAGGTTGGCACCTGGACCCACTTCCAGAAAGTGGACTACGAACATCTTCCGTTCAAATGCAGACTCTGCCAGGAGCACGGGCACTTTCAGAGGAACTGTCCAAAAAATCAATCAATGGACAAGCAAGAAGCTGAAGGTTGGCATAAGGTCAAAAGAAACAAGCCAGCATCTAAATCCAAAGAGACAAGACCTGACCACTCGCAGATCCATCCTCAGGAAAAAGAGAATGCGCCAAAGGAGCCCCAGGCAAAAGATACCAATACTCCAACCGAACCGGAAAAGGAATGCATAGAGATAGCAACGCAATCTGCAGGCTCCTCAGAAAACCCAGCCAGGGAAAATAATGATCCAATAGCTAAAGAAGCGCTGAAATCCGACGAAGAAAACACCATTGTAGATTCCGGAACGGGAGCTGAATCAGATGGGGGGGCTACTGAGACCAGCAGCTCGGTTGGAACTCCTGAAAGGAACCCAAGAGGAAGGAAGTCAGATCGCAAAAAAAGAGAGGAAATATCGTATAGAGATGTCACGGCAGGAGTTCAGCAAACCATCCCGGACATGATAGAAACCAGATCCTCAAAGAAAGGCAGGGCTCCGAAAGGAGCCACCCCCCCCTCCTTCTGACCTCAATGATATTCGTCTCCTGGAACTGCAGAGGGATGGGAAGCAAGACCAAAGAAGAAGCAATCAAAGATCTTGTCCGAATGAACTCCCCAGAGATCCTTCTGATCCAAGAAACGAAGATGGAGGCGCCTGAGACCATCCAGGCGGGCAAAAAGTTTTGGAAAAAAGGAGAAGGCAGAGCAATCAGCTCAAGGGGAGCCTCAGGAGGGATAGCTACCTTCTGGAATCCCTCCATGTTTGACTTGACCGAAGATTATGGCACTACCCATTGGATCTTCACAAAGCTGCAGCATAGAGACTCGGGACAGCAGATCTCCCTCTTCAACATCTACGCCCCTGTTCTCCTGGCAGAAAAGAGAGACTGCTGGGACTCTCTTACGTTGTTCCTTTCAGCCAACCAACACGACAATCCGGTGCTCCCTGGAGATATGAATGTCACCCTGGCACTTTCGGAAAAGAAAGGAGGCTCCCCCGTAAGAGATCCGGCGAGTGAGTGGGTTGAAGACATCATTTCTGGCTGGGACCTGGCGGATATAAAACCCAGCAGAGGCAAATTCACGTGGTCTAATAAAAGAGTTGGGCCGGGCCATATTGCTGCCCGTCTGGATCGGTTCTTGGTTCACTCGTCCTTCCTCACGCTTGGTCTGTTTGCCAACTCAGAAATCCTGCAGGCATGCACCTCTGATCACAAGCCCATCTCATTGACTCTAACATCCGGAGAAAAGTTGGGGCCCATCCCCTTCCGCTTCAGCCCTCTCTGGGTAACCATGGACGGGTTCTTAGATCTGGTAACAGAAACGTGGAAAAAAGCAGTCTCTGGCTCTCCGTTCTACATCTGGGAGGAGAAGCTACGTAGACTGAAAGTGGCTCTGAAATCCTGGGCAAAGTCCCAGCCATCTCCAATTTTGGAAAGACTGAATGCCCAACGTGCTCTCAGAAATCATCAGATGCTCATGGAAGAGTCCATGATCACAGCGGAGCTTCTCAACCAGGAAATCGACCTCCAAAAGGCTCTTCATTCAGCGCTGAGGAGAGAGGAGTAGTACTGGAGAATGAAAGCGCGCTGCCTTTGGCTGCAAGAGGGCGATAAAAACACCTCCTTCTTTCATAAACAGGCAGAAGCAAGGAAAAATCAGAACAACATCAGAGAAATTCACTTCCAGGACCACGTGATCAGTAACTTTAAGGAGATAAAGTCTGCAGCTCACTCCTTTTTTAAAGATCTGTTCACTGAAGATATGGACGCGCCCCCCCTCCTGGACCGATACCCCCTCTCTGAAATTCCCATGATCATCAACGAAGAAGAAAATCACAGGCTAAAGGCCCCCATAACGATTGAGGAGATTAGAGAAGCTATCCATGGTATGAATCCGGACAAAGCTCCCGGACCAGACGGCTTTTCGGCAAGATTCTTCATAGCCTGTTGGGACATCATCCAGAAAGACTTGATCAAAATGGTGAGGAAATCCCAGCATTGTAGCAAAATCGGAGGCAGTACTAACTCGTCTTTCCTGGCTTTAATTCCTAAAGAAAAAGGAGCCCTCAATTTCTCCAGATACCGGCCCATCTCGCTCTGCAACACAGGCTATAAAATCATCACCAAAGTCATCGCGAACAGACTAAAAAAAATCCTTCCAAGGATCATCCCGGAGAATCAGGGGGGCTTTATACAGGGCAGACAAATCCAGGATAACATCATCCTGGTTCAAGAGGCAATACATTCCAGCTGCCAACGAAAAGAAAAAGGTATGATAGTGAAGCTTGACCTTGCTAATGCTTTTGACAGAGTACGTTTAAAATTCCTGTTTGCAGTTATGGGAAAATGGGCTTCCACCCCCACTTGGTAAACTGGATCAAAGCTTGCATCTCAGAGCCTTGGATCGCCCCATTGGTGAATGGGAGACCGTCCAACTTCTTTCAAGCATCCAGGGGCTTAAGGCAGGGGTGCCCTCTTTCACCCCTGCTTTATGTGATCCAAGCTTCGGTCCTCACCTTCCAGCTTGTCAAAAGAACCCAGCCATAGTCTCTTTTGGGCCTGTCCATCTCCCCCAGAGTGAAGAGACTGAATCATGCCCAGTTCGCGGATGATACCCTTCTTATGGGCCGTGCAAGTCTTTCTACAGCCAGATCCTTCAAAAATGAGTTGGATGCCTTCACGGAAGCTTCAGGAAGTGAGATCAGCTTGAGGAAGAGCAAGATCTACAGTTGGAACTGCCCTCCCATCGAGTTGGCCGAGATCTCTAGAACGTTGAACATTGATGGGACCTCCCGGTGGGATTACATAAAATATCTCGGAATCCCTCTCGTGAAATCAGCCCCTAGGAAAAGCCTCTGGATGCCCTTGATTGAAAAACTCAATAGCAAGATCACGTCCTGGGGGGTCTCTTGGCTTAACAAAGCTGGTAAATTAGTTCTTATCAACTCTGTTCTAGCCTCCCTACCTGTTTACCAAGCCTCGCTCCTACTAGCCCCGAAAGGGATAGTGAAAGAAATTGACAAGCTGCTGAAGAATTTCCTGTGGGAAGGGGGAAGGAATGAAGGCAGGAAAATGCATTTAGTCAGCTGGAACAAAGTCAAAGCCCCAAAATGGGAAGGAGGGCTGCAAGTAAGAGACGTGGCTACTCAGAACTTAGCCATGGGAGGAAAGATCCTCTGGAAAATGGTCAGGGGGAAAACAACTTGGAGCTCCAAAGCGTTGAGAACAAAGTACTTCAGAGGCCACAAAGAAAGATGCCTGGAACACCCTCCAAGGACATTGAAAGGTTCCCCTATTCTCTCTCTTTGTATTAAATCCCTTAACTTGATCTCATCCAGCCTCACTTGGATTTCGGGTAACGGAGCCAAAATAAAATTTTGGGAGGACTCGATCCTTGGACAACCCCCTCTCTTTGGCTCAGAAGGTCTGGGAAATATCAAAAACTGGCTTCACTCTAACAGCAAATATTCCCTTTGGGATATTTCTAGGTGGGGGCCTGATGACAGGTGGCTTGAGTGGGACCTAGGGCCTGTCCCACCTCCTCTAGATCTGGAAGCCCGCGCTCTTCTCTTTGCTCTCCAAGGCCTCTCCCCTATTTCCTCCAAGCTAAAAGACAAAAGAGGATGGGGCTCTTCCTCCGGAAAGTATTCTGCCGTTGCTGGTTATTCCGTCCTTAAAGCCATTCCTTAAGCTACCCCGGATCCTTCGGTGTGGAGAAATCTGTGGCTCCACCCTTCCCTTCCCAAGATTGATTTGTTTTGCTGGACTCTTCTGCACAATAGCATCTTAACCTGGGATAATCTACTTAAAAGAGGATGGGAAGGGCCTTCTATTTGCCCGCTTTGCGTCAGCCATGAAGAAAGCTCGATTCATCTATTTCTGCAATGCCCCTTTGCAATAGAAATCTGGACTATTATCATTGACCAGCTGAACCTGATTCTCCCCTCTTCCATCCACCTTTTGTTTGCTCATTGGACTGACTTAGCCCCCTTCCCTCTTGCTAGTTTGAAGCTGATCAAAAGATGCTCGATGTGGATCCCCAAAATTCTCTGCTGGAAAGTTTGGTTGGAAAGAAATAACAGAGTTTTTCGGGACAAAGCTGGTACTCCGGCCCAAGTTGCCATTAAAGTTAAAGCCTTGATTGGGGAGCTGGTTTCCTCAAATCCAAATCTCACCAATGAAACCTCCCCTGACCACAAGGATCACAGCTGGTTTCACCAGATCGATCCCTCCATTCTCACCAGAACCAAGAGCTCGGTTAAGCATCATGATCCTTGGGAAATTAGATTAAAAGAGCAAGAATTTATTAAATGGAGATCTGCTCTAAATGAGCACATACTGCATGTTGACGGGGCCTCGAAAGGAAATCCAGGCCTTGCTGGAAGTGGCAGAGTTATTATTGATGTCACTGGGAGGATCATCCTCAATTTCTCTTGGGGTCTGGGCAATAAAACAAATAACGCTGCAGAATTTCTTGCCATTTGGCAGGGCCTCACACAGGCCAATGCTCTCTCCATTAAGAAGCTCGTGATAATTAGTGACTCCCGAAACACCATCCAGTCTCTCATCTTGAAGGAGCCACCAAAAAATATGGAGCTGACCCACATCTACAGGAAAGTCTCACTCATGATACAAGATTTTGAAGAGGTGAAATTCTTTCACGTC
This sequence comes from Pseudotsuga menziesii, assembly GCA_001517045.1. Taxonomy (NCBI): domain Eukaryota; kingdom Viridiplantae; phylum Streptophyta; class Pinopsida; order Pinales; family Pinaceae; genus Pseudotsuga; species Pseudotsuga menziesii. The sequence continues at coordinate 73,867 of LPNX010785778.1, forward strand.
CTTCGGCATCTGAACAATTTAGCGGATCATGAAGCCAACGTGGGAGCCCAGTTGAATAAAGGAGAACTAAGTTTGAACGGAATCATAAGCCATGTGACTATTCCTTAGCCAGTAAGACTCTGTCCTTTTAGCTCGGTACAGGATAAGCAATGAAAAAATCGTGCCTCCAAAGCTCAGCATGGGAGATTTACTGGGGAATCTCGCTCTGTCCAAATCTCAGACGGATATCCTTTAATTCACAAAGGAATCTGGTTCTCGATCCTATCAGTACAGAGCTTGTCTTCCTTGAAATTGGCCTCCAATAGACGCACTCAAGGACGATTTCCTACCACCAAGGTAAATCGACAGTTCAGAAAAGGAAATCTTCAGGATCTGGCTGTCTCAGACCTTCTTCTGAATTCGCCTCTATTTCAGGCAGCGCCCCTCTATCAGTTATTCCATCATTCTCTGGTCTCTCCTGAAGGAAACGCTGAGATAATCGCTGTGTGTGCTCTCTGAACCGGTCAGGAAGAAACGTGATGGCTTCCATCTCGTCCACCTCTGAAGCTCGACTCTCCCAACTCCAGGCGGATCTCAACGAGCTGAAGAAAAAGCAAGACCGAATGCAGGCCCTTGGCACAAGCAGGTGGGAAAGCTTGAATATGGAAATAAAAGAACTGCGGGATGAAATTCTTGATGATAAGCTTAAAAACATCAAGGATTTGGTTGAGGCCACTGGAGGCTTTGGCCACCGGCTGAAGGAACTGGAAAAGAAGGTAGCAGATCTTACCAAAGAGAAGGGAAAGGAGCCTAAACCAGAACGCTGATTCTCAGAATCCAAACTCTAAGTTTCCGTTTTTTCTCTCATTTCTGTTAACAAGCTCTTATGGCTATGGCTGTCTCAATATGTATCTTCTTAGTTCTCTAGATTCTCTGTAAAGGGTGCAATAGATAGTTTGCAGCCTGTTTTTGGAATATCAAGAATATGATAGACTAGTTTCTGAATGTAAAGCCCCTGGCAGCTGGTTTGCCAGTCGATCTATAATTTAGCTTCATAACCGTTTTAGTAAAATAAAATAAAAAAAATATTTTTTTTAAATTTATTCCTTTATTATAAAATGGAATGTGTGTTTAAAATATGATAAATTTAATTATTTTATAAATAATAACTAATCCATAAATCTATTTTATAAATAATAAATAATCTATTTGTCTATTTTATAAAAATAACACTTTATTTTAAGTCAAAAATGTCTCCAAGATTGGACCTGTGAACTCTAAGCCCCACCACAAATGCCGTTACACCACTGCTGGACCTTTTGGAGACTTCAAAATATGTGTACGTGCAACCAATAGGATCATGAAAAGAGCTGATACGGTATGTGATATTTTATATTTAATTTTTTCATCACTAGTTTAATCCTTGTTATTGGGCTTCTGGATGAGATGGTAGATAGCCTACACCTACGGAGGATAAGGTAAGAAGCACCGTGTGTTATAAAACGATTCAAATTTTGGCCAGCATAATAGAGGAAACCATCAAATTCATGTTGGAAGTGAGTATTTCCTCTTTTTTTCAATTTAAGGCGCCACTTTGGAACATGTTCGTACAAAAAAATGCAAAGCCATCGGGCAGTAATAAATGATCAAGTCAACACATACACATACAAAGAAAGAAGGGAACTGAGAGGGCGGGCAAGAACATACCGTTTGAGAATGAATTGCCTTCCTGACAGATTCATCATTTAACCAAACACTAGCAATCCGATCATCCTGATTTCACAAATAGAGGGGGCATTTTTAGAATATACAGATCATATATTGTCATTTTGCTGAAATTAATAAAATATCGACTGAATAAAATACACCTAAATAAAAAAACATCCTTCAATTAAAATTACATGACTACATTACGGTAACAGTAGTAGTTCCGGGTCGACATTGTAGGTCATTTAAGAAACGATGAATATGTGTTATAAATGTAAGACCTAAAAATGCTTGTCTATCAAGCCTACCATTGTTATTCTAAACCTCAATTTTGGAATTTAGGCAATATCGATCAAACAATACAATCCGAACAAGCAACAGAAAAAACAATTTGCTAAATTTGAGACATTACGGAAGTTGTAAGCGTACGGAACTTAGAGTACAGAGTTTGACTTTAATACAAGACACATAAGATGCCAGAAAAGCTAGAACTACATTGACAAAGTTGGGAGCATGAGGAACTTACTATAGAGGGACTGAGTTGCATGCAGGATAGGGAGATGCTAGAAAAATTACCACTACATTGTCAAATCGTCTCTCTTCTATTTGCAAAATTTCATGCACAAATGGATTGTGATGCTCTCTTTTGATTTACATCGCATATTATAGCTAGCAAGCATATATGTCATTTGCTGGAGTCATCTCATAGATCAATTTTTTGCTTCAGTAATTATCACGATATTCAGTTATATTGGTTTATCACTTAATTTGAAATTGGCTATAGTTGATTGTATGTACATTGTCAAAAGCCATGACAGAACCACGATACACTGTCGCGGGAAAACAGGGATTAGTCAAAAAGGCCTTACAGTGCAAGGGACTCCGCTGATCTGCGGCCAGGTCGGAACATTGCCTTCTCTAACTGGTGCTCTCATTGGCCAAGCACGACCAAACATCCTTCTTCTTATTTGAAAAGGGCGCTCAGTCTGACCTAATCGCTTAAAACTTTCAGGCACGTTTTCCATATTCGCAACAGCTTTTTGCATTTCAGGGTTATGGAAGCATGGCTCAAGAATGTTATAAATGTTGATTTTTGAAACCTCCTGCGTATTCAAGGACAAACTTAGAGATTTTATCACATACACGCTTCGAGAAAATTCTTATCGCTTTTGAACAGTATAGTAAGTGAAAGAATTAGAAACAAAGGAAAAAATGCTACCTGATCGATTACAGATAATTTGGTATCGCAAATAGAATCGACTGTGTCATAATATTTTCCTTTGCAAGCATCCACCGTGTCCTGCAATAATAGACAATTAATCAGGACATCAGAGGAAAATATAGACATCCTTGAAAGCCATTGCCACTTATCTAATCAATTACACATTATTACTGCTTGGTTCTTGTTACTGGTGTGTAGCCTTGTTACTAGGCTCATCCAAATTACTGGCTTATAAGGTTTTACAACTTTTGAGATCAACTAATGAGTGCAGCTAATACCATGATCCTGTATAGGAATTAAGTTATGCCTGAACTGGGAATACGCTGGAACAGGTCAGCCACAGGGACACAGATTTAAACATCGCAATGGTTTCCCACAAGTTTAGGAATTATTACGATAAATCTGTGCCAAAGGTCCATTTTGCACCTTAAACACCTGACTACTATATCAAAGATGTCCCTCTCAAGGACGTGGATGAAAAATTCTCAATTAATCTTGCATCAAACTCCGTGTTAGTGAAACGGAACAAAGTTGAGAATCCAGCTGCTGCAAGGGGTTGGAATATCAAAGCGGGTAAAATAAAGAACAAAATATGACAGACAAAGAAACTCAAATCATATGTTAGGCCCGAGGGCCATCAAAACGAGAAGAATCGAGTCCCAATCTAGAACAGTTATAATTTAAGCAACAAGGATAGATCCAAGGGCTTTACAGCAATATTGACCATAAATGATTCAAATGTAAGTTTAAAAGGAAGAGTCGGGCCTTTGAACTAGTAACATATTTCTAATCCTCAAGGACTTAGCAGTTTTTCCCATGAAAATAAAATTGATACCCTGCAATCATGTGAGTAGAACATTTGGTGAAAGAAGAAAATTTCTTATTGGGAAATGTCATACAACACTTAGATCTGATGTCCGTTTTCTTCAAGAACTAGACGTTACTAACTTTTGACTCTGTTGACTTATGGGTAGGATTTAGCAACCTAATTACCACCCCCACTTGCCTTGAGGGATGAAAAGGTTCAATCTTTGGTCTGGTTCTCCATAGATTGCTACCTAAACATAGCAAGGGAGAGGACCCTTTTACCAATTTAGGATCACATTCCTGATAATAGGGACAGTAAGAGGTTCTTGTTGAGTCCATATCCTTGATAATGTAGATCGCAGTATTTAGCTTGGGAATACCAGAATGGGCATTCAACAAGGACTTCAATGTGTTAGGTTGGGATGGAGATCAAGATGGCAGAACCTAGAAAAAGCAAAATTGAGCCCATCTTTGAGCTAACGTTCAAATTATATATATCAGTTGAAGAGAGAAATGGTTGGTTAATGGCGGTTGGTAGGCATGGGCTAGCAGACAAAGGAACCACAAGATGATCTAGGTTAGGTTACAAAGATTTAGATGGTTACCTTTAGTAACTTTGTTGAGCCAGTAAAACTAGGAGACGTCATGGCTGGGTTAGATCATCTTCAGGGGAAGGTTAAAGATGCTCGAGTAAGTTCCATTATAAGCTTCTCGTTTCCCTTTCTAATAATTAAAGATTACATCCGAGCAAACGTCATGGCTGGGTTAGATCATCTTCAGGGGAAGGTTAAAGATGCTCGAGTAAGTTCCATTATAAGCTTCTCGTTTCACTTTCTAATAATTAAATATTACATCAGGGTTATTATCCTATTCTTAACCTTTTCCCCGTGCCTGCCAAAGATATTCGTTGGATTCTGTAATGGGAGGTAAGAATACGGAGGGACGAAATGCCAGAGGCTGGGGAAAGAAGGTACCTAAGCATAAGTAATCTCTAGAAGCAACTCAGAATAATTAGGGGCGATTGGGATGGTCCAAAGGCATCATAAAACACAAAGGATAGCAATGCAGCAGATATGCAAATAACACAGCAGAAAGCATAGATTCTCTGTAAATCAAGAATTATTCTCTGTAAACATTTACATACAAAGGTGGGCCGCACATTGCAAAATGCAATGCCCAGATTGTAAAATGTTTTTCTGCCCCAGATTTGAAGTACCTCCCTGCAAGGAAAAGAGATAACAAAGACACACGACAACTATGAACTTCTGTGATCCCATATGACCCCTGATTGCCTATTTATACAAAATGGCACGACATGGCCCTTCTTATCATTAATGTAATGTTTATTGTTTATTACCCAACTTCTAAGAGCTAACATATCTAGACAAAGTACCAGTAAGTCCCATCTTAGAAAGTTCTGACATGGACACAACATTGATTTTGTGGTGGGCTTATTTAACTTAGATGAGCAGTAAAAAGTTGTGGATTTTGAGTGCGCTTGTGGAGTATAGAGCTAGGGAGCCAGGTCAAACTTCAAAGCTAAAATCAATTAGTTCAGAATTTCAACATAAAAATAAAAAAGGAAATTTTGGTACTGAAAGTCTCATAAGCAGAGCTGAAAATAAAATAAAAAAGTTCATTTAAAAGCATTTTCAAAAACAACACTTTCACATCATGTTAAAATTATGGAAGAGATATCAAGGAAACTGAAGCAGTCAGGTGGCTAGTTATTTCAATAATTTCTCTATTTATGAGATGCCTGTGCTTCTTAAATGAAAACGTTTTTCTCAACTTAAAAGATGTCTATGGCTCTTAAAACGAGTTAATCAAGGATTATTTAAGACATGAAAAACAAACAAGAAGCCTACATGAGTCAATGGCATTTCACACAGGTTCCTGAAAAATTAGGTTAAACTATTGGAGACAAGCTATTGCAATTGCGTTGTGAATCACTTGAGGGCTTTGCTATAGGACCGCAAGTCAATGCGGGTATTATCAAACAAGCTTATCCTGAAAGCGTTGAAAAGAAAATTAGTTCGAGAATGGGGCTCTCCAAAGACTATAATAAGGTGCGTCTGGAAACATAAACTAGTTAAGTTAGGTAGAGTAGATCGAGTTTACAAAGAGAAAATTTATTCTAATAATAACTATAGAAAGGACCAAGGAAATGGCCCAAAAGTTCATCGGAATTAATTTTGACAAGGCTTCTTATAGATCGAGTGATATTTCATTATAGACATTATAACTTGGCTGACCTTAGTAGCTTCCTCCACAAAGTTGTGAGCACTCTCTTCTATATTGCTTTGGATAGATTCTTGTGAATGGAAACCTGTTTAACTCAATCCCTGAAAGGAGTATCAATCAGGAAAGGAAGGATCGTCCTCTTGTGCCTTAGAGTATTAATCGGGAAGGGAACGATCGTCCTCTTGTGCCTTTCTGGCTACTTGTCGGATGCTAGTCATAGTCAAGGGCTAAATAATGGTATCTCACTTATTGAAAGTAGATACTGGTTCAATGCTCATTTTATATGGCGGTTCCCTTATCAGTGAGCTTTCCCAGGATTAGTAGAGAGAACCATAAATATATATACATTATTTCTTTTGCTGAGTCAGAAGTTGCAGTTATCATTGAGGAATAATTCTAAACCTAAACTCAATGCTGTGGGCAATAGAAGCTTATTAAACATTGGATATGTAATCTCTTTTGGTTTCATTGTCTCTTGTTGGAACAATGAATATAGGTTCTGAATGCATTTCAATCCAAACATGAAAAGCTGGTTCATCAAGCCCTTCCGTTGGCTAAAAAGCTTGAAATCATAGATAAAACGTTAGGTCTCATAACCACTTCAAGATTATTTACCTGCACCAAGTGGGTTTCAAGATACCTGTATCAAGTGGGTGTGAAAATATTAAAATTGATATCTAGACAAGTTTGATACCTCTCCTCAAACAATATATCCGGAAGATGGATAGATGGTAATTATTTACAGGTCTTTGAGATTATAATTACCATCAGCCGTCCTCAGGAAACAGGGAAAGGAGAGAAGCTAATGTAAGGGCTTGCACATATTTGGAAGTCACTCCTTTATGCCACAGGTGTAAAGAAATTTGATGGCAATGAAGATACTTAATCCATCTGTGTATTCTGCAATGACTGAGAGAGACATCAACAAGAAGGAGGTGGCATTAAGGTTGACTATTACCCTCTGACCCTCTATGATGCTGCACTTTGGGTGACATTTAAATCACCTATGAAACACTTAAGAACTGGTCACATAAAATTTGAATGTCTAGAAGTTGAGCTACATGCAGACTTTGAGCCCAAACAAGATTATTGGAGATGAAAGGGAAAGCGTATTAAGCCGAAAATACTTCCTGTACATCAAGGTTAGAGGAAGAACCAAAGAGGTTATATTTCACTATAAATCCTGGTTTTTCTTATAAGTAGGTAGTTAAGACGGTATTCTCATGAATAACAACTTTCATTTTAAGGGATATACTAAAACATGGCAAATCCCCAAAATATGCCTATAAAATGGGTGTGCTCGTTTTAACTTCTCATGGCATCAAAAATTATAATTAAACAAGAGGCGAGCTGGATGTTATGGGCCCAATTGTGTTAAGCTTCTATGTACATACTCAAAAACCACTGGATTTTGCATCGTAATTTCTATTTATTATTTATGCAAATAAACAATCATCTCTAAATTAATGTCAACCAAGTTTTCTGCATGGATTTTACATAGCAGAGAAATTCATGCTATAAATAAAAGCAGAGAAATTACTTGAAATTGAGCTTCTGATATAAGCCCCATTCCATGAACAAATGGCACAAGTGCATTGCCATCAAATCCTTTGTCTGTGACCCCATTTCCTACCATGTAGCCCTGAGAAATCAGCACAGATATAAACCGAGTTAGATTTATAGATGCAAAACATCTGACATGCAAAGTTCAAGATTTTCTCTGAAATAACTAACAATTTCAGTGAAAGTATTGAAACAATTTTACCTTAAAATTCAGAATAGGTGTTACCCGAGCTTCAATTCCTGTAACATAACAGAATCACACAAGATCCATGAGGCGTAAGTAATGGCTTCAACTACCTCAACTACAGAAAACAGAATACAAATAACATGTTCAATAAAGCTATGTTCTCATACCCTTAACCACTTCTGACCCCAGAGTTGGAACGTAGATCCCTGCATATGATTCTCCACTTATATAGAAAGGATTTGAAAGGAACTCTGGATATTCTTCAAACCACTGCTTGAATGTGAACTAAATCAGTTTTCTTTCAAAAAGGCACGAGCAACAATAGATCTGTATATGTAAAAATAGATGGTATCGTTTTAAATACTAAACACCCTTTGATATATTCACTATATAATTCTTGATTGCCGATTTTCGCTTTCAGAAAAACAATTTGAAACAAATGCAATTTGATCTATTAAGCTACTTTTTACCAATAGCAAAAGAAAACTTGTTTTTGCCAGACTAGTCCAATGTTTGTCTTATGTCTGAACCATTCAAGCAGTTACCTTCCTTGTGGAATCTATGCTTTGCTTCTGGAACTATAACAGGAAATACTATTCATTGGAAAATATTAATATAATTGCTTTTCAAGATAAAGCAGAAGACCTTCAAAAGAAAAGCATGAGTATCTGATGCTGTCTGTAGATCTCCAGTATTATAGTCATCAAGGTTTTCAGAGTATGAAAGACCAACTCCAGCTGGTGAATCCAGATAAATAATATTCGAGACCTGGATTTGTAAAGAATAATAGTCATTAGCAACTTGATTTTAATTCTATGACCAGAAAATCTAATCATTTCGTTGTCCCATAGTTTATAGATCTCTTAACTTCTTTCCGCTTCTGAATCCAATCTTAGAACTCTGTCACTAGTTAGAACCATTGTGATCAATGCAAAAATGCCACTCAAAATACCTTTGTCCAGGAGTACGGGTTAAGGTATAGTTTAGGCAAACTTCCAGCCGTCTTTCCGGCTTCAAAATTGAAGGGACCTGCAAGTGCACAAGGTTACTGTCGTAAGTGGGACGCTGTTAATTTGAATGCAAGCCACTTTCTTGTGCTTAAGATTGCACAGATTTCTTAATCAATAGGGTGCTGAAATGAAATAAGGCAGTCTATCTCTAAGAATTAAACATAAAGGTGGCATGTTTCACTGATCCGGAGTTACCAAATTTATAATTACATGATTCCAGTGGCCAATTTTAGGCATTTTAAATAAGGATATGTTTTATTTGAAAAATTAGTCAAGAAGCTCGATATTATGAAAACAGAGCATTTTGAACAAAACTTTACAGGGTACGGTTGTAAACAAATAGTGAATCTAAAAAGTAGATATCCAGAATCCTAACCATGTTCATATACGAAGCCATCAAAACTTGAGCAACCCGGACCGCCGTTTAGCCAGAGAACAACAGGATCTTTAGTTGCACTGCCTTCTGACGTTACAAAATAGTAGTAGAGGTTCTTAGCCTTACTTATCGTTACATAACTACAAAGCAGCAATGTACACACAAAAAAACAGCATTAGAATAACTGGAACAAGAGATCTTTTAACCATAGAGATCATGTTAAAGGTAAATCACTCGCTGAACCCGCAGTTAAAACAAGCTAACAATGAAAAAAAATACATATGGAGATTATCCATACCCTGCATAATGATCTGAAGGAAAACTGCCGTTGTAACCAGGTACAGATGTGATTCGTGCATTTGCGGGTGCTGCTTCTACATAGGAGTGAAAAACCACAAATCCAAGAAGACAGCATGTCCATATAACCTTTCCAAAATCCATTGATGAAGAACCTTCAACAATAGCTCCAAATACGAGAATTCCGCTGCAATGCTCACAGTTTAGCCTTACTAAAAATCAGATCCAAACACTGAAAGCTCTAATCCACATGCCAAAGTCTTTTACACATTAAATTTCATTTTTGTATCATTTGCACACAAAAATACACTTAAATTTAAGTAAATTGGCTGCATGTGCCAACATTTAACCATATATTAAATTTGCCTCGAAATATTTGCGGTGCTCGGTCTGAGGACCAAATTTCAAGCAATAGAAAACTTTTGTCACCAAATACTGAAATCTTCGCAGTATAGAATAATCTTTTCAGCTGTAATAAACATTTTTGGCCTTAACTACTGAATTTTAACTTGAAAGACTATAAGATTACATCTTTACATTCCTATCTGTTAGTGATAGTAAACGCTGCTTCTGAAACTTCGCTTAGTACAAAATCTCACCTCTGAATTGAAATCTTAAACGAAGATTCTAACTTGGAACTTCGAATTTAGAAAGTTACTCCAAACGCCTGCAGTCAATAGTCCGACTTCTCAATTCCCCTTGAAAGAACGATGATAAATTATAATATACATTAAGAGTCGTCAACAGCAATATTTCTGCCACTTATTAGGAATGTGCAGAGGTACAAACTGCTTACCTGTGAACTCAGAACGGAATCTAACTGGTTCAATTTTCGACTTCGACTACAGAAAATTATTCTCCTCTAAAAACTTCGATTTCTCAACTTCCATGGAAGTAGCGATGACAAAATAAATTATAAATAGTCAAACTGCAGTAGTTCTGCTGGCTAAAGAATATTTCTCTGGTCGGACACGCTGAAAGGCTGAACAATTTCTCGACTCGAAAGCAGTTATCATCCGACACAGAAAGATGCTGAAATTACAGTAAAGACATCTAGTAGAACAGCACAATGAGTAAATTCTGGTAGTATTTTTCACTGTCAGTAGGCCCGCCAGTCGTAGTAAGCAATATTTAACTGTTTTATTCCAGCTCTTTGCTGCACGCGAAAAGCCTTTAAAGAACTAAATTTTTACACAAAAAGAATCGTGAAGAAGAATCATTGGACGAATAAAGGCAATTCTGCTCTCAAATGGTCCAGATTAAGCAGAAATTTCCAGCAGGAAGGACCAGCGGTCAATTGAAGAAGGCCAGACTTCATAATACTTAAATAGTAGGTTAAAACCAACGAATAATGCTAAATCCACTCCAAATATGCTTAAATTGAGCGAAAAAATGAAGTGTGAAAGAATGGGTCTGCACCGAATTACGATAAATGGCAGGTTTCATGAAAACCTATCCTAACCGCTCGATTGTCATAGCGATATCTTCTCCGGAAAGCAGAGAAACGATTTAAATGCCGTATCGCTTAGATGAATCGCTGAAGAATGCCTGCTGTTAGCCCAGAGATTATCTTGACACACAGCAGCCTTAATACGGTTACAGAGACTGAAGGGCGTGGTCCCTTCTAGCCTTTATGACGAACACTCTGGGCGTAATGGGTACGGGAACGTGTGAGCGAAATAATAATGGCATTTAGTTAAACTCGGAATGCGGGGCACAATTTAAGGGTTCAAATATCAACTTCGACTCTGAATTATTTCAGTTTTTGGGCCTTTTTCATGGTGTTTCTCTTCTTTTTCCATTGGAATAGGGAATCGAATTTGACTGTCTTGCACAAGACCGTTTCCCGGCAAACGTGGTTAAAAGTTTAATAAAATATTCAATCATTAAAAGATTTTCATATTACATCTGATTGAATTTGTTAAATGTCAACTTGTTCCATCTTTTTCCCTGTTTTTTATCGAATTCTATAAACTTTTCTTTTTCATTGGAATTTGGCGAATACCAACCTTTTTTAAATGTGGGTTTTATTTTAAAAAAATATCATCTTAATTGTGTAAATTCCAACATTTTATAGTTTTTTTCACATTGATATTAATTCAAATTTTCTAGTTTTTTAGTTTTTTCTATATTGGTTTTATTCAAGCATACAAAAATAATTTTAAAATTTAGTAAATAGTGATTTTAATTTTAAAATTTAGTAAGATTTTCATATTACATCTGATTGAATTTGTTAAATGTCAACTTGTTCTATCTTTTTCCGTGTTTTTTATCGAATTCTATAAACTTTTCTTTTTCATTGGAATTTGGCGAATTCTAACCTTTTTTAATGTGGGTTTTATTTAAAAAAAATATCATCTTAATTGTGTAAATTCCAATATTTTATAGTTTTCACATTGGTATTAATTCAAATTTTCTAGTTTTTTAGTTTTTTTCTATATTGGTTTTATTCAAGCATACAAAAATCATTTTAAAATTTAGTAAATAGTGATTTTAACTTGTGGATATTTTTGATTTTATTATTTTTATTATAACTAAATTTACTAACTTGATCTTTTATTAAAAAAAAAAGATCATCATTGTGTAATTGCAATATTCTATAGTTTTTTTTCAGATTGGCATTAATTCAAATTTTTTAGTTTTTTTTCAGATTGGTATTAATTCAAATTTTCTATTTTTTTCCATATTGGTTTTATTCAAACTTCCAAAAAAATAATTTTAAAATTTAATAAATAGTGATTTTAACTTGTAGATATTTTGGATTCTATTATTTTCATTATAACTAAAATTACAAACTTAATCTTATATTGTCAAATGTTAAACTTCATCTAGATCTTATATTGTCAAATGTTAAACTTCATCTTTATTAATCAGATTTGATTAATTTCAGTTTAAAAAGGTTAAAATGTAAAAATTATTATAAAATTTAAATTCAAAATTTTTTATTAAAATTTGATATATTTAAATTTAAATTATTAAAATATTAAAAATCTCCCTCTATTTTTAAAAAAAATCACTACTTAATTATCCGAGAAAATTATAATTATAATAAAAAATACCTTTAAATGATATTTCCTAAACCACAAACGTGTCATCTCAAAATGATTGGCTAAGGTAAGATAATTAGATATTATAGGAAAGGATATGCATAGGAGAAAGTATATTTGTACAAACAAGAGGGATCTTAAAGTACAACAACCAAGACTTCTAAATGATGATGTTTAGGAAAAAGGAAATATTAATTTTTAAAAGTTAAGATAAATGATAATGTTAAAAACAAATATTAAATTTAAAAAGTTAAGATAATGAACAATTAATTATCTATATATAATTGAAATTTATATAAATATTTTTAATTTGCATTTAAATTAAATTAATATAATTTTTAAATAAATATTTTAAATTAAATTAAGTAATTTATTTTGAAGATAAATGGTAATTGAACAACCCAACTTTGACAATGTAGTATAGACATAATTAAATATAAAACAATTTATTTTAAAATATATATAATTTTAAAATATAATAGTTCAACTTAATTAGTTCAACCACTTCTCAACAACTACAAACATTTAAGTCCATTCAATCACCGTTTAACGAAGAAAATAACTACACATATTATTATCACAACATTAAAAAATAATGGAAACTTAATTTAAAAATGGTTATGGTCAATAACTAGACATGTTTCCACACTAGAGCTATGGTGGGGATGCCGAGCTGTCATCTATAATAATGAGGATGCCGAGCCGTCACATTACTTACCTTCGGGCCTTCGGCGTGGGTGGACATATGATTAGAATGGCCCACATTCGAATTCCATAGGACCCAACTTCGAGGTATTTATAGGGGTGCATTATGTGTTTTCTTGATTTCCTTTTAGATAATCGCGTGAATGCTTTATTTTACCAAAAGAGGAAAATGAAATCAGAGGAAGGTAGCCATGTTCATGGGATGGGGGTTTTATTTATGAAGAACTTAGGTGTTAAAATTGTATGTAATATGTCAATGCTAAGTTAGAAGTTATAAATTTTTTGGGTAGGACAATAACTTTATTTATTTATTTTAGTTTTATTTGAGTAATTGAAATTTGAGAAAAAAAAGTGTTGTTTTTTTTTTTTTTTTGTTTAAGATCAATTTTAAGTAGTGATATGTTGAGCTTTTAATGAATATATTGTTATATGAAACTTTAAAACAAGGAAAATGAAGTAGTCGAAACATTATATGATTTGGATTCTTTTTTCAGTGGAATCAAGCCATATAATTTTGGTTAAATTGCATTTTTTTATTGTTTAAGTTGCATTTTCTAATGTTACAGTGAACACCCTCAAATACCCACATTTCATTCAGAGTGTGCAATCTCAACAACTTAAACTTGCAATTACAACATTTCTTCTCAATTTGGCAGCATTTCGAGCAAAACCAATTGGAAAAATCTAATTAAAAAATATCCAAATCATAACATGTTTAGAATGTTGGAAGAAAATATACATAATGTGGATTTCTCCAATATATGTGATTTACTTGTTGACTTTATATTGTATACAAAAAAGTGATATTGTTTTATGAGTACGATGTATTACATATTTGATATTGGTTGTAGTTATATTTATATATGTTATTGCATATATCATGTAAATTGCATATTCTTTTTCTTTTTCTTTCCTAGAGTAGAAGAACTTATCATAACTCAGTTGTCAAATCGGCATTGAGGATAGACATCGCTCGTTGTTATCCAAAAATGCAAGTTGAGTCATCATCGTTATTCAAGAAAAACCATGCCAACGAAAATAACACGATGGTGGTCAGTAAGGGCTAGACTTCGACTCCTGCCAACTACTTATGGATCTTGGGTTGTTAACCTGTTTTCGTACATTCGATGAAGACGAGGTCTTAACCAATCTAAATAAGTTTTAGGTCTTACTCCAAAACCAAATATATTATGTCTTTACTTATTGAATAATATTTATCTTCATCCTTCTCAACATTTACTTTAAAGGAAATGAAGCAATCATGAGGGTGTTGGCTAAAACTTTTAAAAACAAGTATAGTGACAACAATGATATGTTTGTTACCTAAAACTTTGGGATGTGTGCACCTTCATGTCAAGGGTCTTTTCAATATGCATTATTTAAAATAGATGTAAGTATATATGAATAATAATGATGATTGTAATTTTTTTTTTTATCAATAATAGAATTTGAGTTTGTGTTGGTGGATGGATTCAACTATAGCTTAAGTTGTTATGTGGGGTTGTTGAGGTGCATTTTTTACCCTATTTTTCTTTGTAATTTCATGTCTTTTTTCAAAATGCAAAGTATTTATTTGTAAACTTTGAAGATTTTTTTCAACAATAATTTAAGAAATTTTTGTTATGTTGTTCATGGGTTTTGTATCATGGATTTTTATTAGCACATAGGTTTTTAATACAAGTTGGGTATGAAATTTCATTAATGTAAGAAGCGGAGGAAAGGGAAGGGACTAGTTTCACTCACTAGAGTGGATTGCCTTCAATATTTAGTAAACAACAAATGAAATATTGTTGAAAGGAAAAGGACAATAAAATGTTGTTGAAAGGAAAAGGACAATAAAATGCAAGTGGTGACATTAGAAGTGTCATCTTCCCCTGATGTGATAAGATCATACTAGGCCATTGACACTCCTTCCTCTCCAAGATCTCTAAAGATCTTAGGTTATGCCATGATTAATAAGTCAATCACATTACTCTGTCAATTTGTTTATCGATTGATCAAGTGCATTGGTGATTGGACATGGTTGAGCTCTACTATATGGGGGTTCATAGGTTTTGCACAAGTTTCATGGTTCTCTATAGTGTTTAGCAAATTATGTGCTCCATCCTCACAGGAGTCTATATCAAGTTTTTCTTATCAACATATATGAAGCAATCTCCTATGCAAAATAGTTGTAGCTCTATGAAGAGAGGGTTAACCACCTACTCTATAGCATCAGCTTTATCCTTTGATGATGACATTCAAAATAAACTAACCTCTTTCAAAAACACTTTTTAATAGTTAGGATCGAGCTTTAATGATTTTAATGTCATTTTTGGTTCCATACACAATGATTATCCCCCAACTTTAACAGAGACTCGTAATCCATGTCCTAAATGAACAAAGCATTGTCTATAAATACTTGATCCATGTTCAAAAACACATATATATGATTACATCTATGAACATGGTTTTTTTGGTTTTTGGTTTTTTATTTTAAAAAAATTGTAAAAAATCCAAATTCAATGTATTTGTATATAAAAAATATTTTTATTTAAAACTTACTATACACATTCTCTTAATTTTAAACAATGACTTTTCAATATTTAAAGTATACTTAGATAAAATCCACCTTCAACGTCATTATCAAAATTCTTATAATAGTCCTCAATTTATAGGCAACATTGACTTATTTATAGAATGCACGGGCTTCCATACAATCACATTGAAAGTCATTATCAAAATAATTCAATTATGATTGTATTGTCTCTCTTGAATAATAGATTAAGCGTATTTTTCAACCATTGAAAATGCCCTATGTACATTTATTGCATAGGTTCATAGACATGTCATATAATGTGATGACCTTAAGTAATGTCAAAAAATATCCCTTAATTGGAATGAGAAAGTATCATAAATAAATAAAAACTTAACCGTGAGTATTTCTCTAAAAACTTTATTTTAAAAATCATGTGGTATCTTTTTCAAAAACAAGAGTTTATTAAATTAAATAGGGAAATAGTCAATCCAATTGGTAAAAGGAACGACTGACAAACGGTGATATGGACACCCAAGAAAGATACAAGGCACCAAGCCAATACCTCCTACAATGACATGTATATTTAATGCTTTTACGTATATACATTGTATATGTAGTTGAAATTAGATTTGGGTTAGTTGTGCCATATTCCCACCATGGTATTGGTGAACCATTTCCCAACCTACATGTGAACATTTAATGAGATCATCTTCTTGTAGGTTGGTTCCTCGGTGTAACAGATCCAGATCCTTTGATTATTGTGCAAAACTTGTATTTGACTTAGGACTACATATTATTTCGGGCAAAGGGTGTGGGGTCGAGTGAAAGTTATCAAATAAGAGGACCTTACAAGGCACGACACTTGACAACTACCCACCGGAGAATCTTTCTATAAATAAATTGCGACACTCAAAGTTCACTTAGAATCCATCGTCTTTGGGATATCCTTTCCACATCGAAATCACTCAATAATTTTAGAACCTTTTCATTTTAATTAAATCACTCAATAATTTTTAAATCTCTTTAATTAAATCAGTCAATAATTTTAGAGTCTGACTGGGAATCACTAAGGCCAGAGACATCGTTCTCCTCCATTCAAACCACAAGGGAATACATCAAAAGGAGTTAACTTTTGAACTGATCGTTTGTACCGATCGGACGACCGTGGTCGTCCGATCGGTGCAAACGGTCAGTTAAATAAGATTCTCCTACATCAAAATATATTTATATATCGTCTGCTCCTCATGAGGACAATAAATAAGTGAAACCCCCTAAGGAAGAAAAGTGAAATAGAGTGACACCTTTACCACATTTTTGAGATATTAAGTATGATTATAACAATATAATATAATATAATATATATTATACGATTATTTATTATATTGATAAAGGGTGAGAGTTTTTATAGTCATGTAAATTATTTTTAAATGTTGAAAATAGATTTAATATAATATGCCCCACAAAATAGAGGTGAAAGTGAAGCAAAAGTATACTCACCTCAAAGCTAATCAACAATTATGTTAGTATGAGATACCATTTCTTTATGGTTGTTTTTATTGACATAATGATTATGGTATGTTGCAACTTCTATGTTGTAATTGTTGCAAACCAACATTTACAGTTAATGTGCAATAACATATAAGAGGATATTTTAGAATTGTATAAGCTATTCCAAGACACCACAATATAGACATATCTAAATGTCGTTTCACACTCATGCACCATAAAAGATGTTCCACAAAGAAGGCTAAGGTCAAGTAAGCAGCCATACTCACTTGAGAACCAATAACCATAAATTTAAATGCACAAATTTATTATTCATATTTAGACTAGAAATATATTGTTTATTATTAAAACAAGTTCACAAAAGGTAGAGCAATTAGTGTGATTAGTTCAATAAAATGGTTGATTTTTAATCTTAGACATTTTTGTGTTTGGGTTTGTTGCACTAGCCCTAGTCACTTGCGTAGGTTCTATGACAAATGTTAGGCCACTTTTTGGCTCAACTCTATTGCAAGTTGTTATGCCATCTCCCATTTTTATCTGTTCTTATGAACTCCCCTTCCCCAACATTTTAGAGGAAATTATTTTCATTATGTTGATCTCTATCACCTTTCCTTTGAAGGGTAATCGAATTTGCAATTGAAGGCGACAAGGTTTCATATCCCTGTCTTCTCAAAGAGACTAGAATTTTATATTCCCTTGAAGAGTGTTGATCCACCCAAAATAAAGACATTTGTTATGCTTCTAAAGTCAAATGCCACTCGGATATCGAGTCCCTCTACTTTGCTCTAAAAATGGATAAACCCTCTCTCCTTTAGGGATGTGGTTGTCCAACAACCATGATCCCTGATCATGCAAGGAGGCCTCTATGTGGAAAAATCCCTAAATTATCAAGATACCAAGTTCAACCCTCGTGTGGTAAATGCTAAAGAAGCTTATGTAAACTCTCATAGGTTGATTTCTTGCTTTATGCTTATGTCACGTTCCATGAGGGCCACCAAGTACATATCATGGCTCCATCATTATATATGAGTTGTGTGATTGTAATTGCAGAACAACCATCTAAACATATAAAGAGAATCTCTTAACTCCCCCCTTAATAAGACTTAATGAGATCCACAAATATAATACCCCACAGCCTATCAAAAGAGTAGAATACGGTTTGTAACTACCCAAATAATGCATGCATTGTTTCATCATTTAATTGAGACTAAATGAAACAATATATCCTCAATATGAGAATACTCTAATTAAATGATCTTGTCATGGATGATTTTTTATTATATTGCTAATGGACCTCATCATGTTTGGTCTTGGAATGGGATGAGTTATTTGAATAGCATCTTGGTTATCACTAAAACGGATGGTTGGAGTGCCCTAACAAATTCCAAGTTCTTCCAAAATTCTTTGAATCCATGACAACAAATCTAAGTTCTTCCTTCTAGTGACAACAAATCTATATTCAACTCCAATACAAGAAAGTGAAATTGCAATCTGCTTCTTTCTTAACCTTGCAACATTTGTTGAGCCTAGAAAGAAAGCATAGCCATAAATAGATTTGCACTCATATTGGTCTTCAATCCAATATGAATATGTATATCCAACCAACTGTGTTTGTTCTCCATAAAATTTTTGGATATCATATTGATAAGTACCTTTGACATATCTCAAAATATGCTTTGTTGTAAGCCAATGGCTTTCCTTAAGATTCTACATATACAAGAAACTTGGCGAACAACAAAGGCAATGTTAGGTTGGTTGTGATCAAATACAAAATAATTCCAACAAGTTGTCTATACAAGTAGCATCAATAGGAGAACAAGTACATTTAGTTGATCAATTGACTCCAAACTAAATTGGGGAAGGCAAGGTTTGTGTTATTGTTTTTCCATGTGAAACGTTTGAACAATATCAAGAGCATACTTTGGTTATGAGATACCAATCCCTTGTTTAATTGTAGAACTCGAATTCTAAAAAAAAGTAATGCAAAAGACCTAAATATTTCATCTCAAAGTTGCTCTTAATTTTCATCTTTACTTATAAGTTGGGATCAAAATAACAACAAGAGAAGCATCTCAAAAGAAAGAATTCACAAATTTCCATACCATGTTGTAGGGGTTTTCTTCAACCCATGGAATGACTTCTTCAACTTACACACAAGTTGAGAAGTGTTATTCCATGCAAAACCTAGAGGTTTGTTCCTATAAATTTCTTCTTGATTCAATCTACCATTGAAGAACATCAATTTAACATCCCTCTAATGAAGATTCCAATGGAATCTAGCAACACAATAAATAATGATTTAAACAATATCCATTTTTACAACTGAGGAAAAATTTCCATTATAGTCAATACCTTCTTTTTGTGAAAAAACTTGAGCTACCAAACAAGTCGTTTGTGCTTCTCAATTTGGCCATCCAAATAAAATTTGGTTTTGTAGATCCACTTATAACCAACATCATTCTTCCTTAGTGGAAGAGGTATTAATCCTATGGTTGATATTTAATGGAGAAGTTGTATTCATTTTCCATAGTTCCTTCCCATTTTGGTTTATTACGGTCCTTTGCATAAGCCTGAGCTATGTAACAATGTTCGATGTTTTTTTTCGTTGAATTTGAAATTCACCCAAATTTAGCATGCATAAGAGAATTTGAATTAATTTGGTGAATACCGTAGCTAAGCTTCAACAAACTAAATTCAATCAAATATTTTTCTTGTTCATTTTTTTAAAGAAAAAAAAAATGAAAAAAGAAAGCTAAATCTAAGTCACGGGATTTCTGTTGATGTATATGTAACTTCGGAATGTATTCTTCTATATATTTTATATTATTGTAACCCGATGTTTATTCCGGGATGTTTCTATTATGTATTTGAGTC
>LPNX010785778.1:112647-147309 GCA_001517045.1 Pseudotsuga menziesii
CTCGGCCCCTAGTAAGTCACAAGTTATTGGTATATCTGGCTTGCAGGTTGTTGGATATACTCTTGGGAGGTTTTTGTTCCCATGGTTAAAAAAAAATGGTAAATCCACACCAAATACGCTTAAAATGAAAACCTTTGGAAATCGCTTGATTCCCACACCAAGGGTTTTTAAGATTTAGTGGCATAGATTCTATCCCCACATGAGTGTATACATGTGGTTTTTTTCAACAACAACTATCATGTCTTGTGCATATAATAATGGTAGTGGCTATAAGAAGGGTGGGTTAGCTCACCTTTGCATTGTCAATTTTTTTTCCCTTTGATGGGATTGTTCAAGGTATAATTATCTCTTTCACAGACCTATACTTTTAAATTTGGATCAATTTCCGATGGTGTTAAGGTTGTGGTTGGTTCAATGTTCTACTTTGACATTTGCAATGATTCACACACATTTAAATTTAATGTTGATTTTGAAGCTTCATCAAAGAAGGGTTCATATAGTAATTATGTGATATAATTGCGGGGATTTTATTCAGTGGACTTGGATTTACTAAGTGAACCTTTCATATAGCACGTGGGATCCTGGGATATTAAAGAATACACTTAATTTCTGTAGATATTCATCCAAACTTATTTTGTTTAAACTCCCTTCCAATACATAAAACATCCTCCCTACCCCTTTTTATACCCCAATCCTTATAAACCCCACACCCTAAACCCCTCATCCATCCCCAATACTTGTAATATATTGGCATGTTTTTTGACAATTTTAAAACTTGCACTATGAACTCACATGCTATGATATTGGTCAACAAGTGAAGCCCTCATGGATTTAGCTCATGAATTTGTAGGATATTAAACAAGCACAACCACAAGTAAAGTGGAAGGTGAACACCAATAGGAGAGGACAACCACTTAGTTTTGTGGAGATGGATCATGTTAAACAAAAGCTAAACATTAAACTAATTACCCAATGATTATAGTTATCCATTTATGGTATACCATAAACATTAAACTAATTAATATAAACACAAAACAAATACTGTTTAATAAACAAAAAAACAAAAATGGATATGTACAAAACAAAAAACAAAAACTGATATTCACTTAACTGAAGCTTATTTAAATCTTAATCAAGATGAATTTAAGCATAACAAGATAGGACGACCATGAAATGAATCCCGATTGTACGCTTACACTCATGACACTCTAGTTAATCTTGTTGATAAGCTCAAGGAAATCCAAAATCTCAATAATATATAAATGCCTTGACTTAATTGGATCTCTAAATTTATATAATAAAGAATACCTCTAAAAATATTTTTGTTAAACATATTTTCAATACATATTTTGAATTAAAGTATTTTTTTCAATAGATATTATAAATATCCATTTTTTTAATATTTTAATATTTTTTATTTATATCCCTATTATATCATGGCATAACACATTATAATATGTTTTTTTATAACCTAATTCAAAAACCTCCCTACCTATTTTCAACCCCATTTAATACCTAGCTCCAAACCCCACAATATCTTTGTCCCCTTGTCCCTATATATATGCTAGGAAATTTATATTGAAACATGGATAATGAATAAATTTCATGACTTATAGATATGAGAAAATTTCCTACATGGATTTTAAGTCGTATAATGTTTTTATAGAATTTAGGTTTAATTAATATGAAGTAGTTTTATCACCTAGGGTTTTGATTTGAAAGTTGGAGGTGGGGTTGAGAAACATATTTAATTTTGTTTCTATTATTGTATCCATGAGATGATTGACATTGCCACACTATTTATAAGCACTATTACTTTTATTTATTTTTGCGTAACTAAAAAAGAGTCCAGGTTTGAGACATGGTTGAGAAGCACTCATCATTGTCACGACAAACAGTGTTGGGATTGTATTTTTATTTTCACAGCCAGATACATCTTCAAAATTTTGAAGGGTTTAATTAAACCCCTTCATGAAACTAATTAGAAATGGATTGAAGTATCTACAAATTTGATCATAGGTCTTCCTATTAGGAAAGATAACATATTTGTATTCATAAATCAATTAACTAAATATGCTTACTTCACTGGACTATCAACAAAAGCTCAAGCTAGTGAAATTGCTAATATCTGTTAGAAAAGAAGACCGCAGAGCAATAACAAATATACAGTTAAATCATTAAACAAGATGAAAAACACATTAAACACATTACACAGAGACATATATATAACATGGTACACCCAAAACTTGGGCTACATCCACAAAGAAATTGGCAGTCCTTTTATTACCGTCCAGAAAGATGAAGGGATACAACCTACAGCAAACCCACTGCACTTCCTCTTCACACTCTCACAGTCTCTCTCAAAATCACAGATATTGTTTACAATGCTACAATACAATGCCATACACAGTTGTGTTACAATGCTTTCTTTTATAGGGGAAATACCATGGGAAAAATACTATGGTTAACCCAATACCATGGGTCCGCAAAACTGTTGGCCAACAAACATCCCAAAGTGAGGGAACGAGTGTATAGTACACCTGGGGTACAAACACGTCTAAATAATATCTCTGGATCTGGAAGACCAGGCTCCACAACCAACAATCTCCCACTTGGAGACTGATCACAACAACTCCACCACTGCTGCACTTGCTAGACTGTGCTCTAGACCTTGGACTTGGAAAATTTATTATTTTCACCTTCATGCTTGAAGGCCAACAGAAACTGAGCAGGAACTCAGTTTCTCTCTAGTTACTCCCTTTGTCAACATGTCTGCAGGATTCTAGCTCATATGTATCTTTTCCAGTTTTAACAGTTCTTCATCTAGAACAGATCTTATGAAGTGGTACTTCAGTTGTATCTGTTTAGTCTTCGAATGAAAGGCCAAGTTCTTTGCAAGATGAATGGCACTCTGGTTTTCACTGTATAGCTTGCTATTCTCCTACTTCTTACCCAATTCCTCCATGAACCTCTGCAACCAAATCATCGCCTTACTAGCCTCTGTAGCAGCAACATACTCTGCTTCTATTGTTGAAAGTGCAACAACCTATTGTAGTTTTGAAATCCAACTTACTATTGTTCAACCCACAGTAAACACATACTATGTGGTGCTCCTCCTGCTGTCTTTTTCACTAGCCATATCTGCATCAACATATCCATGTAGAATAGTGTATGAACCTCCAAAACATAATGCATAAGAAGTGGTACCTCTCAAATACCTGAGAATCCACTGTACTGCTTTCCAATGCTCTTTACTTGGATTATTCATATACCTGCTCACAAATCCCACTACATGTGCAATATATGGTCTTGTGCACACCATTGCATACACCAAGCTTCCAACTGCTGATGAATAGGGAATCCTGGACATGTAATCTATCTCTTCTTGTGTCTTTGGACACCTCTACTTACTTAGTTTTAAATGGCTGGCTAAAGGTGTACTAACTAGTTTTGCATTCTGCATTCTAAACCTCTGCAACACCTTTTCTATGTACTCACCTTGAGACAACGCCAATTTGTGATTTTTCTCGTCTCTTGTTATTCTCATACCAAGGATTTGCTTTGCAACACCCAAATCCTTCATCACAAATGATTTATCTAGTTTTCTTTTGAGCAAATTTATATCCTGCATGTTAGACCCTACAACAAGCATGTCATCCACATAGAACAACAAGATAATATATCTTTCGTTATCTGGCCTCTTGAAATAAACACAGTGGTCAGAATGACATCTATCATAACCTTGTTCTATCATAAACTTATCAAATTTTAAATACCACTACCTTGGAGCTTGCTTCAGGCGATACAAGCTATTCTTCAACCTACAAACCAAATTCTCCTTCCCTTTGACCTCATACCCCTGTAGCTGCTGCATATAAATATCTTCCTCTAAATCCCCACGGAGAAAGGTTGTTTTTACATCTAACTGTTCAAGATGCAAATCTTCTACCACATCTAGACTTAAAATAGTTCTAATTGAAGTCATTTTAACAACAGGAGAAAATATTTCACCAAAGTCTATACCTTTCTTTTGTGCAAACCCCTCTACAACAAGTCTATCCTTGTACTGCTTCTTGCCTCCATCTTCTTCCTTCAATCTGTAGACCCATTTATTTTTCAATGCCCTTTTTCTATAGGAAACTTAACCAAATCCCAAGTCTGGTTTCTTACCAATGAGTCCATCTCCTCATCCATGCCTTTCTCCCACTTCTTTCTAGTTTCTACCTGCATTGCTTCTTCATAACATTCTGGTTCACCAGAATCAATAATCAATAAATAATACAATGAAGGAGAGAATCGTTTAGGGGGTCTACTTAACCTGATAAACTTTCTTACATTTGTAGGAGTTTCAGATACCTACTGCTGCTCTTGATTTTTTGGTGCCTTTGGAACTTCATTTTCTTTGATTTCTTCAAGCACTATGTACTCTATGTTTTCCTTTTCCTCTTTCTTTCCCTGCAACTGATCTTTGTACATAATTGTTTCATTGAATACTACATCTCTATGCCTAATGATTTTTCATTTTTCATAATCCCATAAACGATAACCAAAATCATCAACCCCGTATCCAATAAAGGTACATTTCTTGGATTTAGCTTCAAGCTTTGTTCTATCATCTTTATCAATATGGACAAATGCTTTACAGCCAAAAGTTCCCAAAAATGATTATTTTACCTGTTTACCTTTTCATGCCTCCTCTAGAATCCCACCATCCAAAGCGCTTGAAGGCCCTCTGTTTATTAAATAAACAATAGTGTTTACAACATCAACCCAAAACTATAAGGGCAACTCTGCATGCAAACTCATACACCTTGCATGCTCCATGATCGTTCTGTTCATCATTTCTGACATACCATTTTCTTGTGGTGTTCCAGGGACTGTCTTCTATCTACGAATCCCATTGTGTGAACAGTAACTATCAAACTCCTTGCTGCAGTATTCACCTCCATTATTAGATCTGAAACATTTCAACCTTTTTCCTGTCTCATTCTTAGCCAAAGCTTTCCACTTCTTAAAAGTATCAATTACATCAGATTTCCATCTAATGTAATAAACCCAAGTTTTTCTAGTTGCATCATCAATAAAAGTAACATAATAACGAGAGCCACCAAGAGATTGTACCTGAGATGGTCCCCATACATATGCATAGACAAGCTCTAAATTTTCACTCTTCTTTTGTTTCCCAACCTTGAGAAATCTAACTCTCTTCTATTTTCCATAAACAAAGTTCTCATAGAATTCCAAACTTACCTGCTTCAAATATGGAAGCAATTTCCTTGAGTGGAGAATCTACATCCCCTTACTCATGTGGCCAAGCTTATGATGCCACAATGCCGCACCTGTTTCTATGGAAGCTACAAAGATAGAATAATCAGTATTATGAGGACATAAATATAGCGTACCTACCCTATCTCCTTTTTCTATTACCAATGATCCTTCAGTGATATTCCACTACGTTTCTCCAAACGCAGACAAACAACCGCTATCTCCCAATTGCCTTGTTGAGATCAGTTTCTTTTCATAGCAGGAATGTGCCTTACATATTTTAGCATTCATTTACTTCCATTATTTAACTTATCTGTACCTTACCCTTTCCAACAATTTTACATGGTTCATCATCCCCCAATAAAACATGTCCAAAATCACCTTGAACATAATCATGAAAGAATTTCCTATGGGGTGTAGCATGACATGAAGCCCCTGAATCTACTACCTAGTAATCGCTAGTATTATCTAATGAAAGAATCAAAGCATCTTGTAACACATCACTTGCTACATTTGCTTCCTGATTAGTCTCTTGCTATCTGTCTCCTTTCTTCTTTGGAGCTCTACAGTCTTTCTTCATATGCCCTTTCTTACCACAGTTCCAACACTCTATTTTTTCAAATCTGGACTTGGATCTGCCCTTTCCATACTTGTCACAGTTACCTGGGCTCTTTCCTCTCTCCTTTTGTCTCCCTTTGCTCTCCATGGTCAACACATTACCTGATGTCTCATTTGTTCTTTTTCTTCGCATTTCCTCGCTAAGAATAACACCAACAACATCATCAAACTTAAGAGTGTTTGAACTAGGGACAAAGTTACTTATAGCCATAACCAAGCTATTTCATATTTCTGGTAATGAGCATAAGATTAGAATATCCCTAACCTCATCATCAAAGTTCACGTTTACATAACTTAACTGACTCGTAAGTGTATTAAACTCATTTAAATGGTCAGCAACAGATCCACCTTCTGACATCTTCATATTAAATAAACACTTCATTAAAAATATCTTGTTGGAAGCTGAGGGTTTTTCGTAGAGTTTCGCAAATGTGCTCATCACACCCTTTGTTGTTTTTTCTTTCGAAATATTGAAAGCCACCGATGAAGCCAGGAACAGCCGTATTGTTCACAATGTATTTCTATCAAGAACCTCCCATTCTTCATCCTTCATAGCCAGCGACTATTTGCTTTTCTGCCCAGTGGCAAGTATAGATAGTCCTCCATTTGCATCTTCCATAACTGATAGTTTTGGTCGTTAAATTTCTTGACCCTAAACTTTCCCTCTTCTGTCGTTGCTCCCACTCGAACCAGGAACCCTTCTTTCCTACAAGTTTACCAACCAAATAGACCTTTTGGCTTTGATACCAATTGTTAGAAAACAGAACCGCAAAGCAATAACAGATATTCAATTAAATCATTAAACAAGATGCAAAACACATTAAACACATTATAGAGAGACACAGATATAACGTGGTTCACCCAAAACTTGGGCTACATCCACAAAGAAATTTCCAGTCCTTTTATTACCGTCCAGAAAGATGAAGGGATACAACCTGCAGCAAACCCGATGCACTTCCTCTTCACACTCTGACAGTCTCTCTCACGATCACAGAGATTGCTTACAATGCTACAATACAATACCATACATAGTCGTGTTACAATTCTTTCTTTTATAGGGAAAATACCATGGGAAAAATACTACGGCTAACCCAATACCATGGGTCTGGAAAACTGTTGGCCAGCAAACATCCCAAAAAATTTTCTCGGGGGCTTCGCCCTCGAACCCCCGCTATCAAGGGCCTTGCCCATGAATCCCAAAGTGGGGGAATGAGTGTACAGTACACCTAGAGTACAAACACGACTGAATAATATCTCTAGATCTGGAAGATCAAGCTCCACAATTAACAAATATCTATGTGAAAATTGTTTATAAACTTCATGATTTTCCCAAAGACATTGTTAATGATAGGGACCCAAAATTCAACGACGACTTCTTGAGGAATTGTTTCACCAAGTAGGAACCACAATAACCATGAATATGGCATACCACCCTAGACAAAGATACATACATATTGAAGTGGTAAACAAATTCTTTGAAGGGATACTTAAGGGACTTTATAAACAATCATCAATTGCAGTGACACAAACAATTGCCCTTTGCAAAATGGCAGTATAATACTACCTACCAAAGTCCAACAAACATGACTCCTTTTGAAGCTTTATATCAATATCCACCATCATCAATAAAGGAATATGTTGTTACCAATTCCAAAGTTGTTGTTGTAAAAAACTACTCAATCACTTCTGATTAGATCCTTGTATCCTAAAGAATTATTTTGTGCAATCAATGATTCAAATCAAGCAACATGCTTACTTGAAGAGAACTAATCATAAATTCAAAGTACAAGATTGTGTTTTTGTCCAACACCAACCATACAATCATTACTTGCTTGAAAACTATAATGATCATAAAGTTGCACCTAAGTTCTATGGTCCTTACCAATCCCATTAGCGTGTAGGTCAAGTAGCCTATGCATTAGATATTCTAAATAAGGGAAAGTTGCTTAATGTCTTTCATGTTTCTTGTTTGAAAAAAAATTGTGTCCAATAACTCTTATACAAATGAAGGTACCCTACTTAGATAAAGAAGTAATACTAGTATGAGATCTATTAAAAAAATTCAGTGGGTGGACTTAAAAGCAATAATATTTTATTCAAATGAATAACAAATATAAGGATTTTTTTTTCTTAAAAAAAATCAACTCATTTCAAAACAGGTGGTTTGTAATATATGCAAAATAAAATACATTAAACATAAATAATACATATTAAACAATTATAAATAGTACTCTCCTTATGAACTTATGAAAAGCACGTAGTCTAAAAGTTCTACTATTTGGGTTGGAATATCTAGATTTTTCTGTCATGATTTTGAAAAAATTCCGTTGGAAATTTTCAAAATCCAATTTATAGCTATGAAATTTTGGAATTTTGGGTGCCCCAAAGGTTTCCGAGGGTGTTGAATCCATTTCTACCATCAAAATCCCGATTAAAATACACTTAAATTCCCATTTTGCAAAATAAAAAAACACCTGATTTCGATAAAAAAAATAGTCATTTAATCCAAATCGTCAAATTTTTAAACATCTCCTATACAAAAATAAATATGTATAAAGAATAACACCAAACACTAATGAATTAATAAAATATATTTAATGAATTAATAAAATATATTTTATAATCAATTACATAAAATAATTCCCAACAAGTTAGGCATAGTTAATGAAGTAATCAATTACATAGTTGTATAAAATATAGTTAATAAAGTAATCAATTACATAATTGTATAAAATATATTTTATACAACTATGTAATTGATTACTTCATTAACTATGCCTAACTTGTTGGCAATGAACATTGGTTTAAGCTGAAACCTTGCTTATTAATGAAATTGTGAGTACCTAGTTTCAATCTACATTCTCAATTATATTAGAGGTTCTGATCCAAGTAAGAATGCCAAATAACGTACAAGTGAACCTCCAACGAAATAACCTTGATGTAGTTTAGTGCCCTCAAGCCATCAAACACGCTCCCCGGTTTACGATAATGAGACTATCTTTTAGAGGTGTTGGGTCTGGTCAAAAGTTATCCAATGCGAAAAAACTGTTTGACATGCCTTCCCTCAATTGAGCCTATGGAGGTTCTTCCTATAAATACAAGTTGTCTAAAGAGGCCTTTGTTTTTGGTTGTTTTCTACCAGTTTTTTGCCAAGAATCTTTATGGAAATTTCAAAACATTCAAAAACATTGTTAGATCTTATAAAATGTAGGTGTTTGGAGGTTTCCCTGTCACTTGATTTTATTTTTGAGCTTAAAATATCCCAACAAACAACAAAAATTGTAGATTTTGTAAATTAAATTCACCAGATTTTGATAAAAAATCAACCTAAAAGTAAAAATATCCTTTAGTTAGACAGCTCGATAAATAAATGATAAAACTCATTAATAAAGAGATTTGGAGGTAATATTCATTCCACTTATGAAGGGTAAATCACCGAATAATTTTGAAACATTTTAACTTAAAAATTATCCCATTCAACCCATCAAATGAACACTCCAACCTTTTCTTTATTTATTTCCACGAGTGAGTAATGACAATCTATATCTAGCTCTAGATCACCAATTATTTTATAACCTCTCCAAATCATTGAATCGTCTACATAGTTGTCCTCCATTCAACCCACAAATGAATACAAGAAGTTTTATTCTTTATTTATTTATTTCCACGGGTGAATAGTGACAATCTTTTCCTGAAGAAAATAGTGACAGTCTATATCTAGTTCCCCCAACTGAAGACAATAAAAAGCATGAAGACCTAATATCTCGAGTGGTGAATAGTGACAATGTGTATCTAGTTCCCTTAATTGAGGACAATAAATAAAAGTAAATCCCAATATCTTAGGTAAAGTTGCACCATGACATCATGTTTGACATACTACTAATGATTATAACACAAAATAGCATGTTATTAGAAAAAGCTAAATTTAATAGCATGTTATTAGAAAAAGATAAATTTAATATATAGGTAAAGTTGCATCATGACATCATGTTTGACATATTACTAAGTATTATTACACAAAATAGCTTATTAGAAAAAGATAAATTTAATAGCATGTGTGGAGAATAGTCATAATTTGATAAACTCAATGCTGGCAGAAATGGAGTAAGCTATAGTTTAGATGATTTGCATTTTTTTTGGTGAGATGGCTAGAACCGAGTGACATGATTTATTGTTGAAATTGTGATTTTCATTGTTCAAATTGCAATTTTGGTTACATAAATGGATTCAACGCTCACCATTACCCTTGGGGCACCTTGATTATACAATTCCAACAACTGAAAACTGTCATTTCATTAATTTCTGTTGGATTTTGACTGGCAAATTCCCCAAATACTGGGTGCAAATCGTCTAGATTTTAACTTACACTAATGATAATTTTTAATATCAAAGATGAACACATGTATGTTTGTTGCTATCATCTTAATCTCTTGTTAAACTATATAATAAATGTTATGTCACTACTTGGCTCTTTAAACTCTATAACGAATATTATGCCACTACTTGGCTTGACTCTATAGTAAGTTGTTATGCCACCTTCCCTACTTTCTTCTTGTGGCACCCTTTACCTCCCCTCTTAGAGATAAGCAAGTTGTTATGCCACCTCCCCTACTTTCTTCTTCTTATGGGAACCCTTCACCTTCCTTTTTAGAGACAAGTTTTCTTGCTTTACTAAGTATGACTTGTTATGTTTCCTTGTTTCTAATGTCATGTTTCCTTGTTTTTTATTGGCTCCATTCTTCTATTGAAGGAGACAAGACCTTTAGTACCTATCTTCTCAAATAGAATAGAAATTACCCATCCCTTAAAGAGTGTCTATCTTACAAAATAAAGGCAATCATTAGGTTTTTAGAGTCAAATATTCCTCGCATCTAATTTATTTTGAAAAGGGTGAACTCTCTCTTTTAGAAATTTTGAACGATATGTTGTTCAACGACCATCATCCCTCCTAATGCAAGGTGGTCTTTATGTGGAAAATTCTTTGAATTATCTTACCACCAAGCTCAACCTTCAGGTTCTCAATGCAAAAGGACTTTATTTAAACTCCCATAAGTTGATTTGTTGCTTTAACACATTTAAAAAAAAAAAATCTACGTTCTTGGAAATCATATTCTTACAACCCCTTTCTAAAAGTGGCGCTTTTATTTACCCCTAAAAGCCCTTTCTGAAAGTGGCACTCTTATTTACTCTTATAAGAAAGTTTTTTTCATCATGGAATATTTAGTAGTTGATGGCAAAAGGAAGGTGTTTTGCATTGTTAGTTTGTTTTGGGGTTGTGTTTTTTTTCACGTAGGCTTGGCACTAACCCTTTGATTCCTTCACACAAGTCTTATCATTCATTACAATTTGTTAAGATTATCAATTCCCACTTATATCTTATAAGGGAGGAATCCCTTCAAGCAACAAGGGATTTTCTTAGATGGTTCATCTTGATTTTCCCAAAGTGTATTTTGAGTTATACTTTCACCTCCATAAGGATCTACATTGAGATGGGTTTTGGTCTAGTCTTATAGAGGAAATCATATTAGATATTGATGGTGTATTTAGAAACAAAAACTAAATTAAGAACAAGTTGATGTATGATGTAGGTCTTTCTTTTGAGACCAACCACCTTGCCATCACTTGTGCTAAAGTGATATTTTGAGGTTGCCCCTTCAAAGGAATTGACTAAAGTGGTTATGGAGAAAAAAAAGGCCTCCTACTAAAAAGGGGTAAAGTTGCAACATAGTCTCATTTGTACAAAGGACTCAAATAAAGGGAGTAAGAGGGCACAAGTGATCCTAGATGGAGTTAGAGATCAACTATGTCCATGACCGAAGGAGGAATACACAAGAGAAATCTAGCCTAGAATATTGTTTATGCATGAACATGCATTTTAAAGTGGCTATCTTTGGAGCACATCAAACTCGCAATTTGGCATCACATTACTAATGTGATCATATTATAGTCACAGTTTCAAGCAGTTATGTTGTAATCACACTATCTTAAGGTTTGATTGGGCTTAACTTTGTTGTATTACCTAGGTACACACTTTTGGTTACAACCATACAACTCAATTTAGCATAGGTGTGTTGAAATGAATGGACAACTCAACAACCAATCATGAATGGGATCCCAACAATAGAGATGCAGCAGTCTTCTTTCCCTCTGTCTCTTTATGTTCCTAACATTTGTACCCTAATATAACCATAAATTTGAACAAACACGATCATTGCTAAAGAAGGAAATCATGTAAAAATAAGATTAGGGAAACCTTATAAATAAACTACACCCAAATAATATTAAAAAGGACGATGGTGCAAAATAAAGTGAGGTATAGAATCACTTAATTCGAAGGTTATGGAACTTTGGAAGAAAATAGTTCTCAACAATAATATCAAAACCCTAAATGTCCTATGAATATCTAGGTTGACTCTAATAGAAGAAATGTTTTAAAACCCTAAATGCCTTATGATTATTCAAGTATTCTCTAATAGTAGAAATGTCATAAATACTTAAGTATGGATCAACTTAAAATGAGGCTTATTAGTCTCTTGATGATGATCCTAGAGAAGGATTGAAAATAGAGAGAGTATAAAAGTCCAAATGCAGTTCTCCTCCCTTCATGAAACAACAAACAAGATATGAAACACTTTGTAATCCATTGAGTTATTTTACTATAATTCAATCTCCAATAATAAATAAGTTCATTTAGTTTAGTCGTAGTTGGTTGATAATTATAAAGTCGTGTTGTAAAACTTCATGTTTTTTTTTAACTCAAACGAATAGTTATTTTTATTTTTATTTTAATTTTTTTTATGAAAAAATTCAAGTTTAGTTGGCCTATTTCCTAATCAACCAATTACACAAAGAGAAGATAGTATACTTCGAGAATATCAAATTTAGTACAGAGATCTTGAATTTCGAAAATAAATCTCCCATATTGGTAGATCACAACATGGTGAAACTCGATTACGGTAGCGGATGAAGCATACTGGGTTCTCCATTGATGCTGGGACTTCCTTGTGACAACCGACAAGCTTTATTTGCTAGAGAGTCTGCATGTTTATTTAGCTCTCGCAGAATATGGAAAGAAGCAACACTGCCAAAAGATTTCAATGTATTTCGAATTTGCTGCAGGGATTTATTCAAAGAAAGATTATGATCTTCAGAGTTTAACATTTTGATCAACAGCTCTGAGTCTCCAAAATTTTGAATTGTATTATATCCCATCTCCTTTTTTATCTGGCACGCCTTAAGAAGACTGTATCTTTCTGCTTGATTGTTTGAACTTATTCCTAGACCCCAACTGAAACAAGTTTCAATCGATCTGTCTAAAGATAGAATCAAACCACCTGCACCGCGATCCCAGGGTTACCCTTGGATGCTCCGTTAAAGAATATAGTAGCTGAATCATTCCTCTTCCACCACATGGAAAAGTCTGTTGCACTAACACGCAAACGCCAGGAAGGAGGAGAGGCCGATTTTATGATTGCTGCCTTCCTCTCACCGATCGTACATGATCCCATCCACGCGGATACTTTTGGAGATATAGAGGAAACTAGAACCAATTTT
The DNA here is from genome assembly GCA_001517045.1 of Pseudotsuga menziesii. Taxonomy (NCBI): domain Eukaryota; kingdom Viridiplantae; phylum Streptophyta; class Pinopsida; order Pinales; family Pinaceae; genus Pseudotsuga; species Pseudotsuga menziesii. The sequence continues at coordinate 126,085 of LPNX010785778.1, forward strand.
CCTGCTGATTCCAATATGAGATCTTTCACTTTGGCAGCCATGGTCACTGCATTCAAAGACTTATTATTAAAAACCCAATCGTTTCTTTCCAACCACACTTTCCACTAGAAGCATTTTGGAAGAACTTGCCAGATTTTGTTCCAATTTGCATTTTTATCTCTTTTCCCAAGATTTCGATCTTTCCAGGAGATGTATAGAGGGAAGACTACTATTTGAGAAGGAACAAAGACATTCAGACCTTGAAGGACCAGTTCCCGCACTTTCTGAGTGAAAACACAGTCAACAAAAATATAATCTGATGTTTCGGTGGCGGAGTTGCAGAAGCAACATCTAAACGGTCCATGGAACCCTCTCTTATTCAAGTTTTCACCAATCAGAGCCCTTTTATGCATCAGTAACCAAGTGAATAAATTCACCTTGAGAAGGTTGAATGGTGACCAAACAGAATTCCAGAGTGCAGGGGACAAAAATGAGGCTTGAGGAGGTTGTAAAGAAGAGAATACTTGTGTAGTTGAGTAGATTCATGACTATCCCCACCCCTATTTATCCTTAGAAGAAGGATGAACTGGTGCTAGTCCTAAGAGTGTTGATATCAACAAGTTATTTTGGGGGAGAAGGGGTTCTGGAATCTATGGGAATGACCAACCAACCCAATTCCTAGTGCTATCCCAAGAACAGATGTCTGGAAGTTGAAGAAGGCCTTTGTTAACTAACCATAACTTGATCTTATTTAACGAGTTTAAAGAGGAAAGAGGGGGGTTCCCTAGGATATTGTCTTACCAAAGTAAAATCCTCATCCCATTTCCAGGATTTTTGTAAAGCTGTTGCTGAATATTTATTCCTCTTCTGCATAAGTTCTAGATTGTTGTGCCTGTAGGTGTGTTTGTTGTTTTTAAATTTATAAAAGAACCTCCCTTAAGGTATTTCATCCAAAGGATCTTGCTTACCGGATGCTTTTTATCTGCAAATAGTTGCCAAGTTATTTTCCCTCCCATAGCCATATTTGCAAATACAGGATCACGAATATGCAATCCACCTTCCATAATTGGTCTTTTGAGGATATCCCAGCTTACCAGACGCACCTTGCTTTGATTTCCTTTTCCACCATTCCAAAGAAAGTCCTGAAGAAGCTTGGATATCTAAGCCATGATGGACTTGGGAACAAGCAACAGAGAGGATTGGAAAATGGGAAGGGCTGAAAGTACCGCCTTTATCAAAACCAACTTCCGAGCCTTTGTTAACCATTGGCCACCCCATGATACCATTTTTTTCTTTTATTTTACTTATGACTTCAAGCCAAAGAGAAGGAGGACTTAGTCCCAAGGTTAATGGAAGGCCCAGATATTTAATCTTTTCCCACTTATCAAAACCAGGGAAACCCTAGGAACGAGCTATACGGAGGATTGGCGGATGGTCTACATTCCAACCATAGACAACACTTTTTCTTTTGTTAATAAAAGCTCCTGAAATTAAGCAGAAGTTTTGTAATATTTCATCGAAGGCCCGAGCTATCTTTAAAGAGGCCCCTCCCAGGAGGAGAGAGTCGTTCGCAAAGAGGGAATGATTTATAGGGTCCACTCCTCTTGTTGCCTTAATTCCTGGGATAGAACCTGCGTCCATTATTGCTGTAAGCTTTCTACTTAGAGCTTCAACTAGAAATATATAGAGGAAAGGTGACAGAGGGCACCCTTAAAAGAGTCCTCTTGTAACTTGGAAAAAATATGTTGGTCTACCATTGACAAGGGGCGCTATCCAGGTCCTATTTGCACAGGATTTTATCAAGCTAACAAACTTAGCACTAAAACCAAAAGAGAGAAGGAATTGATAGAGAAAGGAAAGCTTAACACGATCGAATGCATTTTTCATATCCATCTTGATAATCATTCCTTTCTCCTTCCTTTGAAAGCTGGAGTGAAGGGCTTCTTGCACTTGGATCACATTATCTACAAGATGCCTTCCTTTTACAAACTCTCCTTGAAGAGGAGAAATAAGATTCTGTAACAAAGGCTCGAGTATATTGGCCAAGAGTTTGTCCAGGAGCTTGTAAGAGGCATTACAAAGCAAGATAGGGCGAAACATGTTAAAAGTTTATGGATTAACTTCCTTTGGAATTAAAGCAAGGAAACTGGAATTGGTACACCCTCCCACTTTGGATTTTTTATGAAAGGTTGATATCATGCAGAGTAGATCTATTTTTATAAAATTCCATCAAACTCTGTAAAAATGAATAGAGAAGCCATCCATCCCAGGAGCTTTATCCGACTCCATTGCCCAGATGACATCCACTATTTATTTTTCAGAGAAAGGCTTCATTAAGCCAACTTTTAACTTTGCACTGGCTAGAGAAGGGATATTGGACAAAAAATCAGCGGTCACTTCATCCTCAGAGATGCCATCCTACTGAAGCAAATGCTGAAAATGCCTTTTTGCAGATTGCTTTAATTGCGAGTGACCTTTAATGCCTTCCCCCTCACTAGAGGAGATTTCCAAAATGTAATTTCAAGAGATTCTAGCTCTGCATTGTTTGTGGAAGAAAGCCGTATTTTTATCTCCTGCTTGCAACTAGAGACTACGAGACTCTAGACGCAGGTAATCCTCTTCCCAGCAAAAGGAAAGGAAGGAATTTGATTGAGCGGATTGCTCAGTATCCAGTTATGATTTGGTAATTTTTGTTTCCTCCATGCCTAGCTGAATCTCTGCTAAAGCCTGCACTTTATCTTGCCTGCTTCTCATTGGAGTTGTGAGAGGTTTTTTTCCCAACTTTTCAAGGAATGCTTAGTACACTTAAGTTTCTATTTCCAAACATAGCCGGGTAATCCTTCTACAAACTGTGACCAAGCTTGTCTCACTGTTTCCCAGAAGCCATCTCTCTCGATCCAAAGAGGACTGAAACAGAACGGAATAGAACCTAGGTATTCCTCTTCTTCCAGAAGCAGGGAAATGGGGTGATGATATGATGTTAACTTGGGAAGAATTCTGGATGAGATTAATATTTTCTCCTTCATCAATGAGATTTGGACCAGAAACCTGTCTAGACGAGCAAAAATACTAGTAGCCCCTACTCTATTATTGGTCCAAGTGTAATGACCTTTCTTATGTTTGAAGTCAAGAAGGTCCCGAGCATGGATCAAAGACTCCACTAAATCATGAAAATGATCTTTACCCCAAACTCCTCCTTTTTTTTCTTTAGGGTCTAAAATTATGTTGAGATCCCTTGCCACTATGATATTTATGGAAGTGTAGATTTCTAAGAAATCTGACAGAGAATTCCAGCAATCCTTTTTCTCCAGAAAAATTATTGGGACATAAAACTTAAAAAGAGCCATGGAAATATTACTTGTTATATGCCGAAGTTCTGTATAAATACAGTGTTGGGTTGCAGACGAGCCTTTCATAAGAAACTTGTCCTTGGACCATAAGGTTGCAAGGCCCCCTGAAGTACCTCAAGCACTGACCGCCTTGCCTGCATTCTTTTTCCACTTTGATCTGATTAAGGATAAAAGAACTTCCTCTTCTATATTTTCCTCTTGGAGCAAGAGAATACCTAAAGGTTCCATTCTTAATAAATCTTCAACTGCTTCTGCTTTTGTTGGATTCCCCAGTTCCTACAATTCCACGAGATGATCTGCATTATTTACCTGAGAAAGAGGCAGTTGGGCCTCCCTTGGGGGTCTATTCTGCTTACTTCTACCTATTGGCATTTCTATTGTAGACTGAATACCCTGCATCTTTAATCTCTCTGCTTCTTCTTCCCTAACCTCCTTTCGAGACTTCCTACCTGCTTTTTTGGTGGTTTGCTCAGAAGAAAATTCTTCAAAAGAACCAGAGCTGTCTACCAGTTTCTTCTTGATAATTTATGCATAAGAGGGAGAAGGTGTGGCGCCTATAGGTGAATTGTGGATTTCTGAGATTGTATTTCTAGATTGTTCCTGTGGCCCAAAATTTACTTCAACTTCTTCTTTCTGCGCAACGGATCGTTGCACTTCGCCCTCTTCAAGAACATGTGGATTCTGATCTTCAGGTGAGCTTAGTACAACAAAAGGGTTTGGTGAAACAAGAAATTTTTCTACAGCCTGAGGTTTAAGGAGTCTCTTCTCAGCAGGAATGGCTCCATTCCCTATATTTCCTCCTTTACCTTTCGTTCTATTATCCTATTTGGAAGTACCTTCTTTCTAAACTTGTGTCCACTGACCAACCTTCTCTCTTTCAAGTTCTTCCTCTAATTTTTTCTTACAATATCGAGCAAAGTGGCCATAACCATGGAAATGGCAGCACTTGAAAGGGAGTTGTTCGTAATCAAGCTCCCGAATGTGTGACCATTTAGCTACGGTTAATTTGATCGCCTCGAGAAGCCCTATCTCCAAATCTACTTCAACACATATTCTTGCACACAAATATTGTTCTTTCCTTTCTATCTGATCAATATATTTTCCTAGCTTATTCATGATGGTTTCCAGATATTCTGAATTCCAACAATGTAAAGGTAAATGGGGTAACCTTACCTAGACAAGAATGGCCGAGGGTACTTCCTGGGTAGGATCGAAGTCTAGAGTCCAATTATTCATCTAGATCCCCTGAGGGCCCATGAAATAAGGTCCGTTTCTAAAAATGAGATCCCGATCTTCAGCTGAATAGAAAACAAAGACATAGTAACCTCTTCCGACTAGATGGTTTCGGATTCCTTCAGAAACCAGAGGCCTCCAATTTCATTGAAACCATCCATCGACTTCCTTAGGAGAAGGCCAGAGACCCGTAAAATGACCAATGAGCCCACGCTCAGCTAGATTCAATGGGGTCCGACAAGGGCGTTCAACATGCAATTCAATAGAGGGAATATTGTATGATTTCTTCACAAATTTATGCATATTTGGGCTACCTTTCCTCTTGCCGTAGGAGGCAACCAGACATTTGAAGGCATCAATCTCTAGAGGGAGAGGACGAGGAGGACCCCCTCCGACGTCCATGGGAACAATTAGATCATTTAGGACATGCCCATATCCAATTGTTGATCGATTTGAAACCAAGAAACCAACAAATATTTTCCTTCTTGGAGTGAATTTTGATCTAGAATCCTCGAGTTATTTCGCTTGTCACTCACACAGCCTTTGAAGCGTTGCTATTCCTGGGAATCAATACTCTGCAACTCTCATTTCAAGACAACTGCAACGAACTTCAAAGCTGCAACTCCCGTTACAAGATCCAAAACAACCTGCAAAACAAAGCTCTACAACTTTCTCCCTAGCTCAAGGGTCACGATCTCAAAGCCATCGATTCCTGTCCAGTGATCGAGGAAGATCGAACTAGAGCCGAGGTAGCTTCACTGATCCTAAGGAAAATTTTGAAATCTTCTTGGAGCGAAAAAATTTGAGAGATTCTATTCGACTTAAAATACAACATAGGTCTTCGTTGTAAAGCTTCATGTTATTCATATCATTTTATACAATTTTTTATTTAAAATTTGTACTGGAATAATTGCCTATTTTACCATGCCAATGTGTATGAATGTTCTGTGAATTCAATTCTATATTATTCATTTACTAAAATATTAACTTGCTATAATTTTATGATTGCAAATGAGATTCATTTTAGCTGTTTTTGTGACTGCAGTAATTAATTTTCACTAGGAACACATTTGGATCATAAGGGGTCCCCCCATTTGAGGAAAAATTTAAAAAAATGAGTAGGTTTATCCTTTAGATTCGACAACTATTTTAGAGGATATCATTGGTGAATCCTCCCTTCCTTTAAAAGGAAATTTAGGGGAGAACGATAATCAAATGTAGTTTCCTTTCTTTTTTTTTAACAAAAATATGAGCATGTATTATATTTAAATAAAAAGGCTGTTAACAACCATGCTTACAAAAAGAGGGCAGAGCCTGCATTTCATATAGTTTATCCATACAAGACCTAGAGTACCTATGCTAGATACTACAAGCAAAAAATTTCCTCTATGCAAAAAAAATAGTTGTTTTCCTTGGAACGGTATACATGCAAGAACTTTCCTAGAAGCAAAATACAGTAATACATAAAAAAACCAATTAGACATTAGCTACTTCTGCTGATTTTCACTTGGAGCTGCGACTGGTTGCACTACTGATGTTTCCTCCATTGGATGGTCTCTTGCAGGAGAATCTTGGCAATGGCTACACTGGTTCATATTAACCATTTTTTTACATCTTCCTTAATATTATCAATAGTCCCCAGGAGCTCATATAAGTCCCTGTGATTGTCTTCAATTATGGAATCATGATTTCCCATTTGTTTTGCCATCCATTTCACCTCTTCTGCAGTTTCTCTTCCTTCCTTGACCCCCTTTTTCATGATATAGTAGATCTAACACAAATGCTGCTTGATGTCCAGCATGGGTTCTTGTAAATCGTTCAAGGTGACATCCCTGTTGTTTTCCATTGAAACCTAAGGAAAGAACGAAACTGTGTGCGTTGGGGGAGCTGGATGGGTCGGCTGAGTGTTGAAATGCCTTTCCTTTTCACCAATGCTGAGAAGGCTGAGATGTATTGTCTAGAACAACTCTGCAAGAAGATTAGGAGAAGATGCTCCAACAAAGTCACTATGGTAAACCAACTGGACGGGAGGGGACTTCATGCCGACGCCTTCCATGGCTCATGCAAAGGTTCTCGTCATATGTCCAAGAGGAAAGGTGCCAAGCATGGAATTTATGCCCATCACATGGGCTTCACCGCCACATATGCAGAATGGAGGACATATGGTCGCCAGATAAAATGAGCGCTCCTGGATGCTGGGAGGTCAAGAGGGGTGGACACCCATCTTTGGGCAAGTGGATATTTTCCTAAGGAACATAATATTTTTTTTTAATTAACCTTTAACCAAAGATAGTACAATTTTCAACTAGCTCCTTGGTTTGCTAATTTGTCTGCTTCAGAATGATTGCTTCTGAGGATGTGAAAGGTGATTTGCATATTTGCAGATAATTTTCGGATTCTCTCATAAATTCTTCTTATTTTAACTGCGGCTTAATTGTATACTTAGGTCATTTTGTGAATGAATTGCTTGGAGCCTCCCATGACTATGACTTTTATGATCTTGTTTTTCTTAACTAGATTAAGACCCAGGAGAAGTGTGAGCCACTCTGCTTCATTATTGGTTCTATGACCTAGACCCCAGGCATATGTTGAAACCATATTTCCTCTGGGATCGAATACAATCCCACCCGCACCTGCCTTCCCAGGGAATCTAGTTTCCTTTCCATGAATGAACAACAAGAGAATTGAATGATGTCAAGGAAAGAAAGGGAAACACTATTCTTGATGTTGTTGAAAAGAGGCCCTTTGGTTGTGAATCTAAACTCAATTGAGATTTAATGTTTTTGTTTAGAATCAAAGGATTTGAATATCTAGTAGTGGTCCTTTACGAAAAGGAAATCATTAAAGAAATTTAGATAGCACTATTATCCTTAACAATGAAGCGATTTTGGAAATTCAAAAGAGAGAAGATCACATAAATCATACTAAGGTTACACGTAATTCAATATTGTTGTAAGATTATTTCTCCCAACAAGTATAGTTAGGGCATTGCACTTTTTCAATTAGTAAATTTTGTTTTTTATTTGATCTTCAGGGAGCTACAATCCTCAATTCCATAATAACATCAAGTACAGATCTATATTAATATTGTGGGGAGAGAGCTCTAAACATTACATCTCTTCCAAACAATAACAATGTTGTTTATATCGATATAGCATGGGTAATCTCCTATTTTTTTGTAGGAATTCGGGAGAAAATGGGGTGGGATTTGGTCCACATATGTTTGTGCATGTAGTGTCTTGCATACATCACATGTTCAACCACTAACTTCAAGTGTACCCATGACTATGATCCAGGAGGATATTGGTGGCCACCCACCTATTCCACTTGGACCCCCACCATTGTTTCTTTCAGTTTTCCAGTTTCCTTAATTGTAGCAAAAATTACTATTTTTGGCAGTTTTCAGGTCCTAAACTTTTGGAGCCGTTTTGAGGCCCTAAACGACATTTTTTCGGCATTGAATGGTTGGGTGGATATGAGTCTATTTTGGACTTAATATTTGTTACTTATGGATGTAGTCCTTGAATAGATATTTCTAATGATGTATCATGCGCGTCAAACAGAGGTAGTATGCCAAAGTTACGACCCCGGGAAATTGATGTACCAAGTTACCCAACGGGGCCCACATTTTGGCGTTTCACCTCCTAGGGCTAGGTTTTTGGATGTGTAGGGTTTCCATTGTTTCTCTATAATATATAGGCCTTCGAGCCTCATTGTAACATAGAGTTCAGAGGAATGTAGCCACCACATCTCTTCTCAGAGATAAGCTACCAGCACTCTAGCTAGTTTATTTCCATTCTGTATGTAAACAAGTTTAAGTTCTTTGATTAATGAAATGAAGTGTTATTTCCACTGCAGATTTGTTTCTATGGTTATTTGTGTATCCTGTTGCATTCTTGCACAAATCTGGATCAGACTACCTTGAGGTACTAGGTAAATATGCCAATTGAAAGGTCCTAAGGAGAAAATTGGGTGGACTTTGATCCGCTTATATGTGCATGCAATTTTATTATGTGTGTTACATGTTCTATCACTACCTCTAGGCAGCTCTATAACTATGCTAAATTGCCACCTAAAACTTATGCAATTTAAAACTAAGCCAATGATAAGAAATTCATGTTTTTTCACCATTAAATCCAAATTCTTTGATTAAAATAATTATTTTTCCAAATCTATAAAATTCTAATTATTTTTAAAACATTTGAATATTGCAACTACACCAAGATTCATCAGTTTTGGAAATAGGAAAAATATGAAGGATATCCAAATTTGGAATGGATTTTTAAGGGAGGGAAGATTTGCGATTCTTTGATAATTTAGGATTTTAAAATCAAATTATGGCATAAAAGGTAGTAAGAGAAGATATTTTATAAAGTAAGATAAGCTATTTAAAAGAATACCTTTTTTTCAGAAAGAAAAAAGCATGTCCTTGTTATTCTTAAAAGAATAAAAGGTCATCTTTACAAACATCCCGTAATTGGGTTACACACCAAAACAACCTACATGAGTTCTGCCGGGGGGAAGGCATAACAACAGCAATGAAAGATCCCATCAGAAAACTGTCTCATCATAAGAGGACTGTCATCTCATGCACATCTACTGAGTGCCAAAGGGCTCTGAACAACATTCTAAAAGTGAGCACTCACAAAAACAAGACAGAATAAGGGATAAATTCCCTTTTAACAATCTCAGTAGAGCTGAAAAGTGTCCTGAGAAACCAAATGGTTCTCAAAATATTCCATAAAACTGCCTTTACCCTGAGGAAAGGAGAGTGCATCTTTAGAGAGACGGCCACCCGTTCGATTGTGCTCTTGGTAAATGTGGGTGAAAAACAAATCCTGGAAGCTAGAAATTAGCTTTTTTGTCTCCCTGCACCAATGAACCAAATCAGTCGGGAAGAGAGCAGTCGATCCCTTCGCCCAATTGATGATTACTTGTGAATCACCATATACATGGGATAGGGGGATCCCCATCATTTGGCAGGCATGAAGAAGTGCTCATAAACTGAGCAATTCCGCTTTGATGTTAGTGCTATGTCCGACCCCCAGCGAAAACTCCAAATAGTGGTAGTCATTTAGATGAATGCAAAAACCCACACTAGCCAACATACATTTTGATGCACCATCAATAAAGCCACAGGGATAAATCTTAGTTGGGGGCTTCCTAAAAAATCTGCAATTTTGTTTTCCTGTGACAGTCGAAAGGGGGAGAGCCTGAACAGTAGTTATAATTTGGCGTACAATACTGTATTTAAAAGAATACCTTATAAAGTTAGATAAGCTATTTTGCATACATGGAAGTTTAACTTAGAAGATACATATTTTTTGAATAAGATTTAAAATCCTAGTTCATAGTTTAATGTTCTTATATTTATTTGATAATTAGTATAAGAGCCTAATTTTATTTAGAGTAAAATTGCAAATAAATATTTATAAAATCATTTGAATGTTTCATATTTTCACAATGAATGCAATTATATATATAATATATATTTCATCTAAAGAAATGAATATCAACTACCCTTCTTTCATTGTTTTTATTAATGTGCCATTCACAAGCTTCCCAATGAATGCCAGACCAATGCTATATATAACTATTCCGACCTAATAAGGAGTTCATCCTCCTTTCCTTACCTAATAAGGAGTTCATCCTCCTTTCCTTATGATTAAGGTGTAAATTTCAACTCATAATTTGAGGTGTGACTACCAAGTTTTGTCATTTATGATATTTGTTTTGAAAAAATATATAAAAAAAAAACTTCATAAATTTAATATTACTACATATTACTCTTTTAACATATTTCTTTATATACCTTTTAAATTATTTTAATATACTAACCTAGTACTGAATATACATTTTAAAATTCTTTCTGTAATATAAAACTTTTCCATCTAAAATATATATCATTAATTGAGAAGATTTGTAACTTTCCATATATCTCACTCTACCATAATCATGATTATGACAATAACAAAGTAAATGAAAGTGTTCCTCTTATTAACACTTGGAAAAAAGTAATAACAATTGTTTTTTTATTATTGAAAATAGTACCTCATATGAAAACAATAATAATTAGATTGAGTATTTTTTGTTATAATTAATTAACTCTCGGGAAAACCTTGAAATCGCCACTAACTAAACCATGACCTTCAAATTCCTAATCATCCATAGAGTCTTACTATTAGAGATAATAACAATAAAAAAAATTAAAGCAAATTAACAGCACATCTCCGCGCTTGAGTAGATATCCGATTTTTACTCTAAATATTGAGGTGGTCGATCTAAGTGCCAAATTTCATCCAATAATAAACTTTTGGGTTCAAACATTGAAATTGGGTTCTAATACTAAATTTTTAGCATAGTAGATTTATGAGCTATATTTAATTGGGGCCCAGATTTGAAAGGAAGATTGGATCTATACAGTCCTAACTTATATTGCCTCCACAATTGATGAAATTTGGCTCAGTATAAAATCTTACCTCTGAAATGAGATCTTGAAGAAGGAAGATTTTAACTTTGACCTCTGAATTGATATCTTCTTTAACTTTGACCTCTGAATTTAGAAAATTTTGCCAAGAGCCTGCATTAAATACTTGGATTTTTCAGTTGCCCTGGTAGGAGCAATGATAATATGCACAAGGACTCATCAACAACAATACTTCTTTTGCCGGTGCTAAGGAATATTAATAAGTACAAACTTCTTACCTCTAAATTCAGATCTTTCAGGCAGATTCTAACTTTAGCTGATTTTTCGGCTTCGAATGAAGAAAAGTACAGGAAATTTCTCTCCTCTGAAACGCTTCAATTTTTCAACTCCCGTTAAAGCATCGACGATAATATATATAATAGACTAAAACTCGTCACACTGCAGTAATTCTGCAGGTTAAAGAATGTTTGTCTGGTCTAACTCGCAAAAACGTTGAAGAATTTCTCTGCTCGAAGTAGTTATCATTCAACTCTGAAAATGCTTAAATTATAGTCCAGACATCCAATAGAACAGCGGAATAAGGGATTTCTGATATTATTCTTCACTGTCAGTATTCTTCGCTGTCAGTAGGCCCGCCGGTCACAGAAGTACGCAATATTTAACTGTAACATTCGTCCAGCTCGTTTCTGCACGCTTAAGGCCTTTCAAGAACAAAATCTTTACAGGAAAATAATCATGAAATAACATCATTGGACGAATAAAGGCGAATCTGCTAAAAAATGGCTGAGATTAAGCTTAATTTCCACCAGAGAGGACCAGCGGGCAATTAAGAAGGCCAGACTCCAGAATACTCCAATATTAGGCTAAAATCGACTCATCCAATCCAAATACGCTTATAATTACAAAAACAAAATAAGTATGAAAGATTGATCACAGAACGAATTATGGCACATCACCGGTTTCATGAAAAACATTCAAATCGCTCGATTCTCGTACCAAAATGTTCAGCAAGAAGCCGGGGAAACGATTTAAATGCCGAATCGGTTGGATGAATGGCGGATAAATGCTTGATTTGTTGCCAGAGATTTTCTTAAAACAGTAGCTTTAATTCAGTCATGGAGGCTGAAAGGCGTGTTTTCAGATACGGCCTTATAGCCAACACCATGGATCTTGGCGTCCTGACTACGGTAAGGAGCTTATCGCATTTTATGGTAGCATTCACGCTAAAGTTAAATCTTGTGTGTGGGGCACGATATATATATTTATATAATATTATTTTATAAATGGGATTATATTTATTCTTAGAGTTGTAGTATTTTCGAAAAGTCAAACTAGAGAGGTACTTAGTCAGGAAGAACTAATTTTTCTTAGCAAGACGTATCTAAACTAGTATAATAATTTTATAAATGGGGATTTATATTTATTCTTAAAATTGTAGTATTTTTGAAAAGTCAAATTATAGAGGTACATTGTCAAGAACAATTTTTTTTAAGCTAGAAGTATCTAAAATTGTATAATAAGTTTTTTTTTAATCAATACAGAATACGTTTTTTTTTATAATTAGTATAGAGTAATATAGATTTATTAAATTTTAGTTTTATAAAGCAGGGATACAAGATTAAATTTGCAATTTTTTTTCACTAAATTATAATATATATTTAACAAATTTTTATGAATGTAGTCTTATTTTATTATTATTTTTATCTATTTTTTATTTTTATGAAATAGATAGACACTTCCTCCTATTCAAATTACACTATATTATAACAAATGCATGCATCATTTTTATTATTATTTATTTATTTATCAGGGGACAAATCTACACTTCCTCTCACTTGGGTTACACTATGCGACAACACACTAATGCATGTAATTTATTACACTGATACATGCATTTTAATTAATTAATTAATTATTTTATTATTTTACCCAAAGGGATCAAATCTGCTAACCTCTTACCACTAAATTACAAGACACATCCAACACACTATTGCATGCATTTTTATTTTTATTTTAACACAACACACTCATGCATGAGTTTTTATTTATTTTTTATTTTGTATGAGACAAATTGACAATTCCCCTCCACCAAAACTCCACAATAATTTATTAAATTAAGGAAAAATAAATTAATTATTAATTTTTTAAAATATTTATTTACAAAATAATAAATAAACTCTTAAGCTATATAAATTTTATTTCAAAATTATTATTTATATAGAATTATCATATATTATTTAAAATTTCTATTTTTAAATTTTGGGAAAATAAATTTTTATATTTGTTATTTTATATCCATGATAAGTTTCGAGTTATAAGAACTTTAAGAACTTATTTAAGAAAATTAAGGAAATCCAAAAATATTTTATAATTAAAAGCAATAAGAATGCCAAGTCTTGGTTATCATTAGAGAAGGAATCACCACATGATAATGATATGATGATGATGAAGACAATTAAGGTTTAATGAAGCCAATCTTAGTTTATTGGACCTTAAAAAATAAAAGTAAGGAACTATGTGGTTTCCTTTAGAATCTTATATATGCGATCAAAAAGCTTGAAGAGGAACATTCCTAAATTATTATTTAATTTTGATAAGTTAGAAGGTTAGGCATGTTTGTATTTCAGCAAAAATTTTGAAATTAATATCTCATGTGGGAGTATGGAGGGAAATCTAAGAGAAATAATTTTTCATTATCCACACTCATAGTCTTCAAAGATGCCCAAGGAGTTTTAGGAATTGTCCAATGCTCCGTTTCATTATGCAACTCATGATACTTCATTCTCATTTGAGCTATGTTGATCTTCTTCTTTACATCAGTTAAAATAGAGAGATACTTTTGATCTTCTAAATTACAGTTAATGAGCTCCTTATAATATCTTAATTTTCTTTTAACTTCTAAATTTTTATTACACCATCACTTCTCTTTAAACTTCGAAGTAACAATAATTTTAATTATTATTTATATTTTGCAAAGTGACATTTGCATTGACCCCTCAATGCTTTAGCCAAGACATGGCATCTTTATGCCAACCCTCCTTGAGTACCCGAAGGATTCACCTTGTTGAGCAATATCTCATCACGTTCATTCATAAAGTGGGGTTTTTAATTGTGAAAAATAAGGTCAATATATTGTAGGTATTGGGGGGCGGGGAATAGGGTATGGGGGCTTTATAGTTATTAAGGGGTATAAAAAATGGTTTCTAGTAAAAATAAAGAATATATTATAAAAATAGTGTTTTTTTTATTGGAAATATGTACTAGGAGAGAGGCTCAACGAAATGATTTTTGTAAGTAATTATTAATATCTAGTGAAACTAGGGGTATTCTTTAATATCCCATGAACGAAGGTGCTATGACATGGTTTCACTAAGTGAAGACCCCGTGCTTGAGTCTTAGGTGGGTTTGATTGGATTTTAAGGAAAATTTAGGAAGTCTTATGTCTCCCAAGTTATTTAACTTTTTCATGTACATTACGAACCTAGTCATAGCTATGTTCTCAATGGGGGAAAGACCCACTTTTATGAGGAGAATATGATAGACATATTGTCTTTAATTTTAAGATTATAAGTTATAAAACACCATTGGATTTGCTTAATCTTTCTCCACGATTCTCTAAAGATGATACAACTCCAAACTTCACATCCATACATGAGAACATGAGTGATAAGAGTCTTAAAGAGGAGTATCTTTTTATCCCACATCACAAGGTTTGCTTATTTACAATTGTATTGACCAAAATAAGGTTTCCACCCTCCACTAATACTTTTCTTGATGTTGTAGTTCCAGTTGATCTTGTGATGGATATCAATCCCAATATATTTGTATGAAGTCACTTTCTCCAAGTTGTTATTATCATACAAAAAATTAGTCTAAGTGACCTTATTGGATTCAGTTACCATAAGTTTTATTTTGTTGATATTAACAATCATACCCATACTAGAGCATAAATTTTTGAGAATTCTTAATTTTTTACCATGATCAAAGAGAATATTTCCAGAAGATTTAACATCAACATAAAGAAGAAAGAAGAAGGATGACGACTATTCCAGCTAGTGTCGTTCCAGTGTAGTCTACCTCTACCAAACAACCTTCTAAATTAATGATGTATACACCAAAAAGGCTAGGGGAGAGTGGGAAACCTTGCTTAACTCCTATATTACCATTAATATCTCTTGACAAACCTTCAATGTTCTTAAACTTGGCGATGGATCTCTCATACAATCTTATTGCAGTGGCTCTCAATTTGAAAAGAACCATAAAGAAGCAAAGGAGATTGGATTGCTTATTACGACATAATATTGACACCATAAAAATCTATCATATTTAAATTTAAGGATAAATTGCACTGCAATAAAGAAATAAATGATAAAAGAAAATTAATGTACTATAAAGAGGACATTAATGAACTCTCATGAGTTACATAGTGAAACAAGTCATTGCACAATTCCTAAAACACCACATGATGAAATAATTTGTCCATCTTTATGCTACGAGGAAAATAAGATATAAAAAAACAATTTCTTTTAAAATGTCCCAATACTCATATTAAATCTCATTTTAAAAATTAATTAATAGCATTAAGTATCTTCCTAATCCATTAAATCACCAAAATTATGAAAATTTAGAAATATCTTCTTTGTCATTTATTAAAACAATAATACTTTCTTATTTTTGTTTTAAAATTCAATAAATTAAAATTAATCTCAACTAGAAATAACAAAAATCATTGTAATTAATAATATAAATAAATAAAAAAAATATTATTTATTTCTATTTACTTAAAAAAATACTATTCTATGAATTTAAAAAATCTGATTCCAATATTGATTTTTAATTTATTCATAACACTCTTATTTTTTAGATTTGAGTGATAGTGGAGATGTCCATTTATAATTTATAATGATGGACATGGACACTTACCATTTGAATCATAGTAGGATGTCCACTTATAATAGATTATGAGCACTTACCATAGTTCAAGTGGACATATCATTATAATGTTCCACACTTGACTTTAATTGGATATGATTTTGGATGGGACATGGGTTATATGTGATCTATATAGGATATGATTTGGATGGGACATGGGTTATATGTAATCTATGTATAGAGATCTATTATTATTATTGAAAACCCAAAAGGAAGCCAACGAAGCCTGTGACAAGTACCTATTCTAAATGTCTTTTCCATATAACAAACCACTTGCAACACTATGCTGCCCCCATCCCACCGAGAAATATCAAATGCCATGGAGTCAAAACATGCAAGAGGGTCCTTCTTATCATGATTCTTATATAAGTGGAACACATAAAGAGGGGCCTTCTTAACATGCACCCTAGAATAGATGGACATTAGCATACTTGAATAAGGATTGAAACTTTTGACAAGTTCTTTTTGTCCATATCAAGATTTGAATCGGTGTTAGTTGAGGGATTTGATTACAACTTAGATTTATTACAAAGATTCTATTGAGGGTTTTTTAGGTGCACTTTTTATTTATTTTTTCTCTCCGTGCAATCTCTTTTGTAGAATGAAAAATCTGTAAAAATCTTATATAGATTTTCAACAATAAAGTCAAGAGTCTTTATTATGATGACCATGGGAGTTTTGTAGTGGATTTTTATTAATAAAATGGTTAGTGCAATATGAGTTTCTTTGTTCCAAAGAAATATGATTTTCTTTATAAAGGTTTTTCAAGAATAAAGCAATTACGGTTTCATTTTCATGTAAGTGTATACTGAGATATTTTCATTAGTATATATAACATGGTTTTATGTACAAAATTGTCGTGGATCTAAGTAGGGAGGTTCTTTGCCACATTTTCAGTAGTTTTTGTGGCCTATCATAAACATGCACAATCTTTTTCTTTTCTTCCTACTTCTGATACCAAGACATTACTATGCCTAAAATGGGTTATGTTATTGCACAACAGTCTGCGCCACGTACTCTTAACTCATTGTGCGACATACTTCGCACATCGTACTTTTGTCTATGCGCACTTCCATGCTTATTGATTTCCTTATTGCAAAACTATACTGTGCACACAACCCAAGTCGTCGTGTGATTCACTACGCAATTTCCTTCAACCATTGCATGTCTACCACCACACAACATAAACACCCTGTAGCAACTTAGCTTATAATGCAAGTTCACTCGCTACCTATAGAGTTAAGCTATATACATAATGGGACTTCATCTACATACAATCATCTATAGGTAAGAAATTTACATCCATAATCATTATATATGGTATACATCTCATCATTCATTCAGATCAACAATTACACAATGAAAATGAATAATAACAATAAAACATCACATAACACTTATCTTGAATGAAGCTTATCCAAGCAACTGATTGCATAAGAGCTATGTTCCACCTAATTGTAGGCACTCTTTCTGGCATATACTCTTTTTTCGAAGAGGCCACCCCCACACTGGGCATGATTACTGTAAGGAAAGGGGAACTACACTATCCTACAGTCAAATATGCACAAGGACATAGCCAAGCCAACCCCTACTAGGTTAACAAGTTGTTACAATTACACAAACTCAATTCTCAAGCCAAGAAAACCTCTGTTGGGTTAACATGATTTACAAGTACTAGAGGGAAAATGATAACAAGTGACTCACTATAGAGTTATAGGCACCTCACATAGAATCGATAGGATTGGGCTCCATAATACTCGCCCCACACAACACTAAGAAGGAACCCCATTGCCGCTCAACAGTCCCTTAGGCTTCACCTTCCTCCAGGTGCTAGACTAGTGTGTGTGTGTATAAATCAACCAAATCCCTTTATTGCACCAGGAGGTCTTATCCTTCACTAGTCTCTTATCCAAATCCACACTCTATACCACTCTGGTACTCAATAACATCAATCGACCATGCGCAGACTTGGTTAGCTTGGGGTACACAATACACACACCACACAACACCGCACATGTCCTACTCTAGTGTGTGCGTAGAAAGACCACCCAAAGTATGATATTCCATCGGGAGGTCTCACAACCACTATTGGATCTCGATCCACTTAGTGCTCAAAACTTTATTTAGTTCTCGGGGATCACAAAAAATCAAGTAGGACAAAGAGTACCCTCCTCCTTGAAACAACATTGTACTCATTTCCCTTGAAAATTGAACAAAAATGGGTACGCCTACCTCATGGCGTATTCTAGCTCCCATGTAGCCTCATATGGTGCTTCCACTGCACCTTTACTTGGTCGATGGCATGATTTTGAATGGAGCACAATCTCCTTCCTACTTATGATGTGCATAAGCTCCAGTTGGAACTCCCCCTCGAGTTCAATCTGAATCACATATGAATCAATACCATGATTAGGATCATACATCTACTTTTTAAGCAATGAAACATAGAAAACATTGTGAGTTTTCATATGCGTAGGAAATACGATTCTATATGCAGCTAATCCTATTCTACCAAGGACGCCAAAAGGTCCAAGATATCGTGGTGCCAACTTGGCACAACTTCCGAGCTGTAAGGATCTCTTCTTCAGCTTAACTCTCAAATAAAAAAAGTCTCAAACTTTAAATTCTCTTTGCACTCTTTTCATATTTGCGTAGCTCTTCTATCTATCATGTGTTGCTTTCAAATTCTTCTTTATCTTAACCATTCCCTGCTCCATTTCCCTGATCATTTCCGGTCCAAGGGCTACCATGTTCACAGGGTTTTCCCAACTTACTGGAGTCTTGCATCTCTTTCCATACAAGGCTTCAAATAGACTCATACCCAATGATTCTCGATGACCATTGTTGTAAGAAAACTCAATAAGATGTATGAAATCTTCCCATTTTGCTGGATTATCCATCACATACATCCTTAACATATCTTCTAGCAATTGATTTACTTTCTCTTTCTAACCATCCGTTTGAGGGTGGTATGTTGTGCTGAGTCCCCAACTCCTTGAACAATCATTTCCAAAAATTTGATGTTAATTTCACATCTATATCTGAGATTATTTCTTTGGGCAATCCATGTAGCTTGAAAATTTTATTCATGAAAATACATGCAATGTTAGTAGTCTTATATGTTGAATTGATTGGAATGAAATGCATTGATTTGGTCAAATTTTCCACTACCACCATGATTGAGTCATGTTGCTTCATTGTCATTGGAAATCCTGTAATAAAATCCATTGGTATTTCTTCCCACTTACACTCAGGAATAAGAACTAGCTATAGCAATCCTACAGGGTGTTGGTGCTCAACTTTCACTTGCCGGCACTTCTAACATATAGCTATGTACTATGCGATATTCTTCTTCATCACTAGCCAAAAATACCGCTTTCTTGCTACTATCATGGTCTTTTAATATCATGGTTGTTGAACTGAATGCTGGATTCCTGGAGCTAGTCTCCCTCACATAAACTGTTTCATTGAATAGATTGCATGTGTGTTAAATGATTGGTTATATCATCTGCGTATAAGCCGATCCATGATGTGCATATCCATGAACCTACATACAAAAAGCACGAGTATTGTTAATTTAAAACATTGCTACAAACAAACTAACAATTTGTTTTAAGAATCAAACCAAAATTATATTAAAGCTTGGTTTGTTTTATGATTTTTAATAAGGTTTAAAATATGTTTTATATTTATTTGTTTTATGTTATGACTATTTATTTGTTTTAAATTATGTTTATTTTAAAAGGACTAGTATATATTTAAATCTTAATAATAAAACATTTTAATATTTTATTACCTAATGGTTTATTTGTTTAAATTTGAAACAATGTTAAAGACATTATTCACTCAGATTTTTAATTTGTATATGAAAATATCATGGAACCAACAAGAATTAGAGAACAAAATTAAATCCAGGCAGTAAACCAATAAGAAACATGTTATTAAACTTAGAGCAAAACTTAGGACTAAAAGAAGGGGCTGAATAGAGTGCAGAACGTCTATTATTTGTAAAATACTACATTTAATACATAAAAATAACGTATTTGTCTTATTTTACATTTACGAGATTTTAATTAATAAAACAAAGTAAAAGACAACCTTATTGAACATAAATGTATTAAATTACGGTAAATAGGTCAGAAATTAATATAAATAAAACCATTATAAAAGACAATTTCGAGGCCCAACATACCCACAGACCAAAGGTATGGCACGCCCTCATGCCATGAATGAATCAGAAGTGGTCTTTCATTTATTCAAAAAAAAAACTCTGCTTGATCATAAATAGTTTATAGGCAATTGTTCAGAAAAATGAAACCATCTTTATTACTACATGAAAACTAGAACTTAGAAAAAAAAGTAATGTTATGAGATGACCAAAACAACTTCGTATTATTTAAGATTTCTTAATACATACGATTCTGCCAGTAGTAATAATTCATGCTTATGAAGACCATATAAATTAATTGAGACTCGATTCCCCAAACCGAAGGTATGGCACGTCCTCGTGCCATGAATGAATTAAGACTAGATTAAAATAAAAAACATGAGGGTATAGATAGTATATAAAGCCTATAGGAAACTAGTCATCCCTGCTACTCCTCAAAGGTTTATTGTCATTCAAGTAATTATGGACAGAGTTTATGGGTCCCACTTATATGATAGTTACATCCTAGTTATGGTATGAATTTAGACAACAGGGTCTTAATTGCAACTTACAAACATTCTCAAATGGCAGATTGATGGAGTTCATTTTAGATCAACCATGCATACCTTTCTCCAGTAGACCGACAACAACCTTTATTATCACAAAGTCATTTTCATATATTTTTCTCTTTTTTTAAGACTTTTCCTCTCTCTTTTTAACAAGCTGTCCTTCCTAGGCAGATTCCCCTCTTTCATTCGGGCATGTTCATTACTTCGTTGGGTTTACTTGGTCATACCACAGGTGGGTACCCACTTCCAACGAGCCTGTTCAGTACCCTAGCGGGTTAATCTCTTCAACTCGTTTTCTATCATAGGCTCTTGTCCCAATGTTTCCAGTCCCTATAGATATTCGGCAAATGATTTTGCATATGAAGGAGTGGTGGGGAAACAACTCTGAAAACCATGCTACAAGGTGGGATGGTATATGGATTGGAGGACATCTAGTCTTCTCTTTTTTATTATCATGGAGAAATAAAGTGTTGGTAATAACTCCCGATACAATATTCTATTCACGACTAAAACATTAATTTATAGATTACAATGAGGCGGTTGAGAACTAGCCTTTTCACCTTCCCGGGCAACTATTCAAATTCCTAT
>LPNX010785778.1:161406-264206 GCA_001517045.1 Pseudotsuga menziesii
TTAAATTTGCGAGATTTTAATTAATAAAACAGAGTAAAAGACAACCTTATTGAACATAGATGTATTCAATTATGGTAAATAGGTCAGAAATTAATGTAAATAAAACCATTATAAAAGACAATTTCGAGGCCCAACAGGGTTTCAATCTCCCTAGTTTTTTTATAATGCTTCCTATTTTTCATCTATTAGATTGACTGCATTTGCAAATGAGAAAGGGATTAAGTTACATTATTCTGCTAACTACTATCCACAAGGTAATGGTCTAGCAGAATCTACAAATAAAAATCTCATTAGGATTTTGAAGAAAACACTCATAGAAAATCAAAGAAGTTGGCACATAGCTCTTCCTAATGCACTCTGGGCTAATCGAGTCACACCCAAGAACTCCTTAGGTGTGTCACCCTATACTTATTCCATGGGAAAGAAGCCATCCTGCCACTGAATATTTTGTTGCCTTCCTCTCAACTAGCTCAAGGCTCTAGAGGAACTGAAAATGAGGTCTTGCAAATTCGAATCAATACCCTGATAAAGTTGGAAGAGTCTAGATCCAAGTCGAAAGAGAGGTTTAAGCACCAACAAGAAATAGTGAAGAGATGGTTTGATAAGCACAAAGACATAAAGAAAGAATTTGAAGTAGGTGATTTGGTTCTTAAATGGGATCACCTACATGATGAGAAGGAAAAACACACTAAATTTCAGCAATTATGGATAGGACCTTTTCAGATTGCAGAGAAGTTAGGCCCCTCAACCTATAAATTACGAGATTTATAGGGGTGGGAAGAGAACTTTCCAGTAAATGGGGTGGGTGTATTTTTCTTAATGTTGTTTGGTTTTTCTTTCTACATAAATAAATCTTTTTGATTTGTTTTAGTCTTGTTTTTCTTAGATTAGTTTTGCTTTATTTTCACTTTGATTTCTTAGAGTCTGATTTCTTGTAGTTTGTTTGTTTTACTTTATGTTTTCAATAAAGTAGCACAACGTTTGGCATCGGAGTTCATTAGAGTTCTGGATAAACTGAAAATATTTTGACTAAAAGACTGATTACTATTTACATATATCATGATTAAATATCCTTTAAGATTGGTAGACTATCTGAATAGATTTTGAACACATTGAAGTCCTGTTTAATCCTTGTAAAATAAATAAGCTCAGAAAAGTCCAGAATACTATTTTGAGGCTCCATTCACTTTACACTAAAGTATGTCCTAGGAAACTAACTGCAAAAGACCCATGGAAAGGAAGCATGGTGAATAGTTGTATAGTATTTAAATAATCCCCTGCCACAAATGGAATCCAAAAATCCAAAAGAGTCAAATCTCCCAGAAATAAAGCATACATCAAAAGATATACTGAATATAATCATTTGGATAAGATTGCTCAAAGGTTCTTCTCCGTCCATGAGAAGAAAGAAAAATATCTCTCACACAAAAGGACATTATGGATGGAAGAACCTAAATCAAATTTCAAATGAAGAAAGAAATCCGGGAAGACTCAAAGGGACAAAAGTCCAAAAGCATCGAAAGAATGCAAAAGATATGGGAATGAGGAACAAACGAATATATCTGTTCATACCCTATTACAATCCTGTGTCTAAGTTGGAAGCAGTCCAAAAGCAGAAGTAAAATGAACTTCATATCATTGTCCTCAAAAGAGTTGTCGAGACTTTGAAAGCCTGGTTCCCCTATCCTATTGGACCATAATCAATGTTAAAGTTTATAAATCTTGTATTCTAGAAAATATGGGAATTTTAAAGAAATCTAGTAAAGTTTGCTTTAACAAGATACTTTAAAGCAGTTTTTGTTTAAAAGTTGGTTGTCTAGAGATATGTGTCTGCTAGTTAGTCACCAATTGTTGCTACTGCAACTATCATCCCAATTTTTTTTGACTTTTTAGGGCCCCCATGGTGAGAGCCTAAGGACCTCTACAACAAAGTACCTACCTATGACCCTGTCCAGTCTGCCCCTAGAAAGCTTTAAGCCTGTTGTTTGTTTTCCTTTTCAAGAGAGCACATTTAGGGTAGACACATGATTTTAGTCATTATGCATTATGATGATTCGGTAAAGAAATTTCTGGTTAAAATCGGTTTTGTTTAGTGTAGAATTTATCAAATTGTAGTTATATGTTTGGAATAGATTGAATCTAACATGCTGTTGTATGGTCAAAATTGTCTTGTCATTCATATAGCAACATGCCTCGGAAACAGAAGGAGAAGGTGCAAGCTATGGACGAAGATCTAGAGATAGAGATCATAGCCCGAGTTGAAGTTATATATGAAGATACCAAAGTTGTCATGGGCATCGAACCTGAGTACAACTGGGGGTAAATATACTGAATGATCACCAATCAAAGCGTCCCAGATGCAGAATTGGAAGATTTACCAATATATGCCAATATAGAGAGGTCAACAATCATGAAGGTTGCCACGTGTCTTGAACTTTTTCCATGTTCAGAAGTAATAGGCTAGATCCTCCCGAGGGATGATGTAACAAAAATGATTTTGTCAAATCATGAAGGGCAAGGTTATGCTGCTTATAGCCCAACTTATGTAGCTCAGGCCTATAAGCCTCCCACGCCCCATACTTATCTAACAGATGGATGGTTAAAGGACCTTGACCTAGATGTTTTGGAAAATGTCAAAAGAATGATGGTTCCCGAATTGTTTTTTCGTAAAAGGCCTTCCGAGGACTATGAAACTGTGAACCTTCACACTCCTTACAGATTGATAGCATTAATGTTGAACAGGATATTTGGAAGAGCAAATGGAAAGAATTACAAACTGATCTAGGTACCAATTATTTATTTGTGGCCACTCAAGGCTCTATTTTTAACAAGGCCAATATAGTGTCTAACAGTTTGTCCTCATGCATAAGTGCAACACTGGGAGAAGTCTCACAAAAGAAATTAGAGTTCTGTATGAGCTCATTTATGATTGATTGTATTCTGTGCACATAGTCATTCCTAGCTCTGAAGTGCCAATGGGACAAGGTTAAAACTCCCGTCTATGCTGCATATCAGTTGTTGTGGGAACACAAATATTTCAACCACTATAAGAGTATTTCTGAATACTTCATAATGCAATTATACATATTAATCTTCCTTGCTAAGTGTGATTGTATGTCTGAAGAAGCCTTGAAGATTGTACATGATAATGGTCATTATTACCCAATAGAGAAAAGCCTATATCTGAGGATGTTTGGCGGAACGAGGGCCCCTTCTCTTTTGCCAAAATACACTATGGATTATGTTATTCACAAAGAAGTAGTAAGGAAACTTTACATTGATGGGGTTGGTAATTTTCCATTTGAATAGAAGAAGGCTGTATACCCCCCAGTCCTGTTTTATATAGGAAGTTATAAGTTCTCCAAAGTGAAGAGTGCACCATAGTTTGTAAAGGATTTAGAGTACTTTCACTTTGGAGAGATAAGTTTTCATAGGAATGATTCAGAAGATAAGGTTGCAAATTATTGTGCTGCAGCAGGAGTACATTTTGAGTACATAAATTACTGGGATAAAAATAAGGAAATAACTCGCAATGCCCAAAAATATGACAATGCTCAGGAAAAGATTTAAGAAAAAGATAACAACCGTAGGTGGAAAGGGAAAAGCTATTGAGCAGCAGAAGAAACGAGAGGAGGAAGCTGCTAAGAAAAGAGAAGAGGAGGCACTCAGACTATTAGAAGAAGAAGAACAATGGTTAGAAAAAGAAGAAGCTGAGAAAAGAAGAGCCAAAGAAGAAGCAGAGAAAAATAATCAAGAAGAAGAGTCCCAGAGAAAGCAAGAAGAGGATGAAAGGTTGAGACTGGAAGCAGCTGAAAGAGAAAGGGACTAGGCAGAAAGAACAACTGAGGAGTTACAGAGAAAAGAACAGGAAGATAAATATCGTGCAAATCTGGAGCAGACTCAGTCTTATGAGATCTGCTGAGATCATCTGTTCCATCTAGCATCACAGCCATGGGAGATTCAGCTCTGAAATTAGGGATTGAACTAATCCCTTTTATTCCATCCCAAGAGGAGGAGGTAGTCGATTTAAATACCATTTTTTATGACAAGGATAAGAAAAGAATTGTCATGAGAACCGAGAAGAAAATGGACACCATGGAAAAGCAAGGAATCATGAGAACCGAGAAAACAATTGTTCATGGGATTGACAAGGATCCAAGACTTCTAGAAAAGGCAGGTGTAGACTCATCGCTTTCTAATGAAGATAATGTGGATAGAATTATGACTGATCTAGAACAATATAGGAAGAAGGTTGTTCAAATGAAGGAAACTCTAAAAAAGGAAAGAGGCAAGGGACAAAGTCTGAAGAGGAAGCATGAAGAGATTCTCAGTGAGATTGAGAAGTCAAAGGAGGCATGCCAAAATTTACAGTATGACAAGGATGCCCTGATATTATCAATAAGTATTATGGAAGGGGAAAAGAAGGATCTTGAGAAGTAGGTTGTAGCAGCAGAAAATAAAGGAGATGTAGCGAGCAAGAGAATAGAGGAGCTAGAAGCTCAGAATATTTTATTGCGAGAACAACTTCAAGTGGTGAAGGAGAAGTAGGTGGACATCAATCCTTTCTGGAATCAAGCCTTGATGCTGCAAAACGAGATAAATCAGGTTTTGCTGAGTCTTACAGGAGATATGTATAGAGTTAAACAGATTGAGGTCAGATTGAAAGAGCTAGCACTCAGTTCGTTAGAATTCCGGAGAATATTTTCAGAGGTGGTTGAGCTTGTAAAAAATCAGTTAACATGGATAGGAACCCATTCAACCTTTCCAGCTAATATGCCTCAGAAATCTACAAGAAGCCTTAAGATGGAGGTAGCCATATTGAATTTTGGATGTAGAACAATGGTCAGATTAAACACAGGCATTGAAAAAACTATTGAGAAGTGTGTTGAATTTTACAAAGGCATACATATTGTTCACAATCAGTGCATGATTCTAGCAGGTGCCCCGAACCAATATTTCCCATTTAGGGAAAAAAATTTGAAGAACTTGCAAGAGAGGATGCAAAAGGGAGAAGAAGGTATATACAATCTCGAAGCTATTAGTGAAGAAGACATCAAGATATGGATTATCCAAGATTCAGCCCACAAGATCATGTTAGAAGAATCTCTGAGGTAGAATGTACCTAAAGTGAAGGAAATCAAATCTCAGCTTTCAAAGCAAGAAGTGGAAGTACGTGTATTGGAGCCTGTTGAACATCGGTTCATTAGTGAAGAAGCACAAGCATGGGGCATTTTTATTAAGACCCCAGCTGAGCCCATTTGAATTTTGTCTTATTCACCAGCTAAAGATTATACAATTTTGTATTTATCCTTTTTAGTAATGCACTAAAAGACAAGAGTTTTGTAAAGGAAGAGTCGAGGAAGCCCAAAAGGTTAGGGCAATTCAAATAACTATTTTGTGAAGTTTATTGTAAGAATAACTATTTCCTTTTAAATAAAGAAAGCCATATTTTATGCCGGAGAAGGAGCTGTGAAGTTTCAAATGCATGCTGTAGATTGGTTGAATATCGAATTATTTCCGTTTCAGCTTATTCTACGAATTGTGAGATCGCTCTGACTTATGAATTACTTCCATGTTATGAATGGTTTTTCTGTTATTTTTATGAAACTTATGCATTATATTGAGTAATGAATGTTTTAACTGACAATGAACTATCTCTATGTTTATCTTTCTACATGTATTCATGTATTCTGAATTAAGAAAAACTATATGTAATATTCTTTATGCATGTTTTACAGTCAATTAGTCAAGATTAAATATAATCTTTCTCCCTAGGGATAGGTTAGATAGAATTGGCTAGCTTAGCATAGTTGTTATTTGTTTGTGATTTAGAAGCAAAAGGGGTAATAAGACGAGAGGTAAGAACATGCGCATCACATTGTGAACTCTTTGTTGTCTCTATCGTTTGAACTTAGACTAGGCACTTGCATATCATATACAAAATAAAACTAAAAAACAAAATTAAATGGTGGACCATGCCGCAACTGATAAAAGAAAGCTTAAACCGTTACCTGACCTACAGTAGTCGGACCGTAAACTGAACGGATTCCCCATACCAAACAATAACGAGCTAATTGGGAACGTTTATTGGGGAGAATCCCTACTGTTGTCACCTAGGATTTTCCAGGCCTCAACATTGCAATTACACAAAAATACAAAGTAAGGTCGGACAGCTTGCACATTTCAAGCTTTCATCACACCTAGCATAATTGATCAAGCAAGCTTGATCAACAATTCCTTAACTTTGGGTATTAAGTGGTAAACCTTCTGCTTCTAGTGCAGAGATAGAAGGAGCAATTTTGCTAAAAAAATGATCCAGTAGGAGATATGAGGAGGAGAAGTGCCTTGTCCACCGAGTCTTTGATACCATATTAAATTGAGCACATAGATCTGTGGACAAACACACAACTCATAAGATAGATCACACAATTTACTCAGCAATTGAAGAATGAAATAGTGCAAAAATGGCTTGTAACTATGAATGCTTTCATTAATAAAAAATTAATTAGATGATCAATTAAAATTTAATACAATGGCTAAATATCCACATGCAATTCGAATCCACATGAGGAAATTCGAATTGATTAGACTCTACTTGATTGTAGGTAACTAAGACCTTGTCTAAATCATTATCGGAGTTCATCAGAGTTCTAAAACACAACTCAAGTGTCTAATTCAGTGTTAACTAAGGCTAACTGACTGTGGAAGGTGAGGAATGCGCCTCTCCTATATGCAGCCATGAAAACCTAGCTCTAGTTGAATGTAGAGGACTAGAACTGAATGTAACTGATTCCTAACTCAACTTGACTAGTCACTAACTGAACTCAACTGATGAAGGTTGGTATGAGAACTCCCAGTGGCTCCTAAATTGTAGGGATTGATCTAGGAGGCTCCTAAACTTGTGCATGCAAATGCAATCAATGGAAGTAGGCCTTAATTAGTGTTCCCCACACTTTAGTAACTTGAACATGTGCCCCAATTAGGCCAAGTGGACCCAATGGTGCTAGTGACTAAAATATATTGGAGGACTCCCGATTTAGACATGACTCCTGATTTAGACATATGACCAAATTGGACAAGCGAGGATTAATAATCCTAACACTAAGGGTGAACACTAAGCTCAATAATGGTTATGTGATGTATTTATTTGTATCCAAACCTAAAAAATGACTTGCTAAGGTTAAAATAGACTAGGTTTATTCATTAAACATGTCATAATCAATGGGAAAATGATGGTTTAACAGCTGACTATCAGGTTTTGAACATGCTTTAAGGAAAGTTTCTTTCTGTTCAACTGTGGACTCTTAGAAAAATTGAGTTAAGCTTTCTTCTTTGTACTCTTTAGACACTTGAATGAAATCGGCAAGGACAGATAGATTATTTCAGATGATAAGAGAACTCACTAGACACAATATTTTAGACCTAGATGCATCCATAATTACACCTTCTGAAGGGGAATAATTATTGGTGCACCAATAAACAAACTTTGGATAATTTGGGGTTTGGTCTATAGAAAAATAATAAAAATACGAACTGAAAACACCATGAGTATCAATTCCCTGGTCTTTAAGTATTTTCAACTTGTTCTTGGCTGTTTCTACAATGTCATTCAACAATATAGTGTCAAATATTTAAGAATATTTGTCTTCAAGAAATTCTTCAATTTTCTGATACTCAAGATTATGGACATCTAAATCTTCCATCTCGGCCATCAGATACTAGTTCAATAGAGAGGAAATCCTACATGGTAAGTTGATAGATGGTCCAATTTTTTTTTCCATGGTGGCGCTTTTCCCATAGTCTAAGCTCTCGCTTTCTACACAGTACGAGCTCTCGCTTTCCAATGCTTAGAAAAACCAAATTACTTGAATCCACGTGCTCCTCCATATAATACTTTATTCTTCATACAAATGGTGCATCTTTTTCAATCAAATGTAATTTCGCCCGTAGATCTGGTACCTTTCAATATGAGCCCTTGATTTTGATCGTTTGTTAACGATACTTCCTTATTCCCGCTGTTTCACCCTTCTTGTTTTTCATGCAACTTCAAGTATCAGAATAAATATCCATCTTCGATCTGAAACCTTCTCAAATATGAGTTGTCCATCTGGACTTTCCTTAAACCTTGATCTTTATTTATATCACATTCTTTATATTTCTTATAGCTTCTAATCATGGATCGATTTTCAGCTGTAGATTTATCTTAGCTTAAATCCACACCTTTTATTATTTTCCATGTTTACACTTTTCACATTCTCACCAAAATTTTCCTTCCTTACACATTGGATTGGAGAAATAATTTTTAGTCGTTGATCTAAACCATGCTATCATATGGACCATTGAAAAGTGTGCCCCCTACTACATTCCACTGAATTCAGGAATTCATTTCTCCCTACACTTTCAATATGTGGAATCAACCTCAATCGTTGACCTAGATCAAGTTTTAATATCAGCCATTGGAGCATACGACCTATACAAAATTCCACAAATATTCATTCTAAATTTTTTCGTGCTAGTTCACCTTGCGGAATTGTTTCTAGCCTTTGATCAAAATCATCTTTAAATCGATGACATTCAAACTTTAAGGTCCTACCACATTCCACAGATTTCTATTGTTCATTTATTTGTGCATGTTGAATCAACAAAATTTCTCTCCACCATAGATTCATTCTCGATTAGATCTCCTATGTCAAAACATGTCGACCCTTAAGAAATTTCGCAGATATGGAAAGTTACTTTCTACGAGCATGTTAGATCAGTGGAATTCATCTCTTCCATTGATCTTACTCCACCATCAATCTTGACCATTGAAACATGCAACACTTTAAGCAATTCCGCAGATATGAAAATTTGTTTTGTTCGTGCAATTTATATTAGCTGAATCAATTTCCATCGTGGGTTTGATTCCACCTTTGGTTACCATCGTTGAAATTCAAATATGCTATGTTATTTCGCTGATTTAAGAAATTTTATTTCTTCCTACATGTTAAAAAAATGAAATTCTTCGGGATCGTAGATCTATTTACATCTCTTCATCCAACAGACAACCATGTCTGCAAGTTAACCTGCTCCCTCCCAAACCAAAATTCTTAAGCCTATGTATTTAGGCCTTTCATTTCCTGTCACCATGCAACTTGGAACAAAATTTCTTATTCACATACATTTGCAAAGTTGAAAAGTATAACTTTTTCAATTATTTTGCATTTCCATCTTAGAAATGATCCTTCAAACTACCTGCAGAACCTCATTAACACCCTTCAAGGTCACATGATAAGAAAATTTCTAGACCTTATTCCTCCTTTCACTAACCTAATCCCTTGCCAACTATTTAGCCCAAAAATAATGCGAACAACTAGCTCCACTTGGGATGTTATCCTCCCTGTGAGGTAGCATAGAACCCCATAGACTAGGTCCCAACTCCATTGGAATGTTCCTAGTATTTCATACCTCAAACTTCTTATTTTTGTTTTTTACGGAAGTAAAAATAAAATAGAGAAATATAGAAACATGGATACCCATATAGATCTTGGTCCTTCTCTGCAGGATTCAAATCCTTCAGCTCACCATCTGTTTTGTTTGAAAAGTAAAGAAATATATACAACTATGATACAAAAAATTACCTCCTCCCCTTAGGACAAGTAATGTTTGAGAAACCTTCCATTGATTGGACCTCCTTTCAGCTAAGAACCATCCTGATGTTGTAGAATAAATGAATTTTCACCTCTGTAGACTGCAATGATATAAGGACCTACCCACATGTGATCAAACTTCCCATGTTTATCTTCCCTAGGAGCATCCCACTTCAAAACTAAATAATCAATCTAGAATTGTTCTTCCTTTACCTTCCTATAAAAAGTGTTATTCATTTTTTCTTGATGTATTTTCACTTTATCATAGGCTTTGTCCCTCAACTCATTCAATTATATGATTTGATTTATTCTTCTTTGCAAATGATTTTGTTCATCCTGTTGTTCCTGCAATAATTTCATGACTGGCATTCCCAAAGATGATGGAAAAACCACATCAGCTCCATATACTAACTGGAATGGTGACATTCCAATTTCCCTTTTGTGTTGATTCTGTCCTCCCACAAAGCATATTTCATCTTTGTATGACAAGCTCTTTTGTTATCTTCCAACAACTTCTTATAATTATCATGGAGCTTTTATTTGAAGATTCTTCCAGTCCATTACCCTCTGGATAGTAAGTAGTAGAATGATTAAGACTAATATGATACTTGTGACAAAAATTTATCATATTTTTATATTTAAAAGTAGCTTCATTGTCTGTCACAATCCTTCTGTGACAACCAAATATAGCCAACATATTTTCTTCAAGAAAGTCCATAATCACTGCATCTTTATCCCTCCTTGTAGGTATTGCTTCAATCCACTTGGTGAAGTAGTCAGTGATTGTTAATATCCATCTATGTTTCCCTGAGGAATTAGGATTGATTTCTCCAATGAAATCTAATCCCCACTATTGAAAAGGTGCTTCCACAAATATTGGGTTAACAAGAAGTGGAACAAGTTTCCTATTACCATAAAAAATTTGGCATTGGTGGCATGTAGTGGTTTCTTTATAAACATCAAAAAATAATGAGGGCCAATAAAAACCATCTCTTATAATTTTGTTCATTGTCACTTTCCATTAGTGGTGCCGCCCACAATATCCTTTATCAAACTCCTTAATAGTTTGTTGGGATTCATTCTCCAAAAGGAAATTTAGTAACACACCACCAGGATCTTTCCAATAGAGATATTGAATAAGATACAAAACTTAGCAGCTTTCTACTTCACAGATATTTCCCTTGTTTTTCTTAAGCCTTCAAGAGCTTGTAAATTCTGTAAAACATACACAATATCAAAGTACCAAGGAGATATAGAAAAATCAGGCATTACCTGCACCTCTGTATCAAGCTGATTTGAGCGGCTTGTCAAAAAATTAAGCTGTAAGGATTCAAAATTAGATTTTGTCATCATTTTTGTGAGCCCTTGTCCTTTAATAAACTTGGTAGGATTGATTTCAATGTGTGAGATTTTTATCAATTAGACGGTATTATCCTAGGATCTTATCTGAGAGAATAACATGCACATCAATCAATCACAAGAGACAATGGACACAAATATTTTCCTTAGAGAAACCATAAATGAGAAAACCCCGCAACTTCCTCAGAGATAGAATAAGCACCAATGGCAACAGTAAAATCCAAATACCGTAAGATGATCTCCAACATTTGTTCTCTCTCTTATCCCAGCTTCTTCTCTCTCACTCATGCGCTATAGCTGAGTGTGAGTGACTATGTGATAAATAGAGAGGCTCACTCTCTATTTATACTAATTCCCGACTTGACAATAACTTACCAGGGCTGACTTCTCTAGGAGAGTCTAATAACCCTAGTGCCCCGAAACTATGGGGACTTTGACCCCTGATCAACTAGGAGGGTTAACCTCTATGAATTTACATGACTTGTTTACATTACTGATTCTTTTGATAGGAACATTGGGGACTAATCAAATACAATATATGAAATATACAAGTGAATACATTCCGAATTTACAAATACATCAACACTCCCTCTTAACTATGAAGGTAATCTCTTGACACAATACATCAGCACAAATCTTCTTCTTTGGACCAAAATTGGATCATCACTGGATCATCATCGGAATTGGATAATCACTGGATCATCATTGGATCATCATCATCATCACTGCTTCCACTATCTCGATCAACTAGTGCTATCTCTCAATTCTACTCATCACAGAAAGTTCTATAGAGCCAACCCTTTTTCATGCTGGTTGTAGGCCTAGCCTCCATGTAGGTATTCATATTCTTCAACACTTATATCTGACCATGGGAGGAACACATCCAACATCCATGTTGAAAAGGCCCGCCCAACACTTACATCTGACCATGGGAGGAACACATCCAGCATCCATGTCAAAAAGGCATGCCCAACACTCTCATCTAACCATGGGAAGAACACATCCGACATCCATGTCAAAAAGGCTTAGCACTCACATCTAACCATGAGAGGAACCAATATAGCATTCATGTTATAAAGGATCTGCACTCACATTTGACCATGAGAGGAACCGATCCAACATTCATGTCAGAAGGGCTCTGCACTTACATCTGACCATGAGAGGAACCAATCCAACATTCATGTCAGAAGGGCTCTACACTTACATTTGACCATGAGAGGAACCAATCTAGCATTCATTTCAGAAGGGCTCTGCACTTACATCTGAACATGGGAGGAACCAATCCTACATCCATGTCAGAAGACCAACCAATACTACATTAGTGTGCAATATGTCAAAGGAAGACCAACCATCCTGAAATTCAAGGCATCATAAGACAATTCCTCCCAAAAGAGGAAGTCCACAAGAAGAGTTCGATCATGATCTCTCTCCAAATCATGAGAAGTCACTTTATCGTCCAAAAAGGAATGGATATCAAATGAAGCCCAAGTTAGAATTGTGAAAATTCAATGGAGACACAAAACGGAGCGTGGCATGGATCAACAAGGCAGAAGAATTTTTTTCCATACACAATATCACAGCTAACGAGGAAATGATAAAATATGCCTCTATGCAACTAGAAGAGTGGGCTTACAACTGGTACATGTGGTGGAAGGTTACAACATAGGAAACTAATCACAAGTGGAGAACATTAAAAAATGATTTATTTAAGAGGTCTGAAGACTTAAAAGAAAAAGACTTCTTCGTAAAACTTACCAGACTGCAGCAAAAAGGACTTCGACTTTTTGTAATCACTCCACATTTCAATAAATCATGGATTAATCTTTAAATCTCCATCTCATGGTGGTGTGGATACTTATAGGGTTTAACATTGACAAGGATGGATCCTGACTTGATTTCGATGACATGCTTGATCTTCCTTTCTGGTGGTAACTCCATGGGGAGGTCTTCGAATACTTTTTTGTATTTTTGGATTAATCCTTGGATCTCTGGATGATCTTGTTTAACTACTTCTGAAGTTAATAATTCCATCTCCTGCATTGTACGACATATGTTGGTGCTCCTTTTCGAATTAGCTTCTCCATTTTGTGGGATGACACAATTTGCGTGCGAGGGGGTTGGAACCCATATAATTTGTATCTTTCTCCTTGCCATTTAAACTTTATAAAGTGTTCTTGGTGGTTTGCTGAGTAGGTACCTAGTGTTTGCAACCACTGAATTCCTAATATGAATTCAAGAAAGAAGAATGAAATTCTATTCTAAATATAAAGCAGTAAAATATCTCTGCAAAACAGTAAAACTACTCATAAGCAAATGATATAATTTTTACTTTGCAAATTTGAAAAGGCTTCCTATTGTTGTTGAAAAACAAAGACTAATCTACAAGACAGAATTCAGTTGCTAAACTAAAACATAAATGACTTCTAATCTAAGTGTCTAAGCTATGCAATTCAACCCTATTTCTTTACAAATTCAATTCTTAAGGCAAGCAATCATACTAGAGTAACTTCAATGAATAGCAAGGGTGTAAAACACAGTTCAGTCATCTACTTAAGGAAAGCGAAATAAAGTAAAACATTCTAGCTATTGAGACTTCGAAATTCAATTCCACTTTAGTCTAGAAAGACAATCCTGAAATGAAGTGAAACCATGAAATAAAATACAATGAACAGTGAAAAATCAAGACGTGATGCTACCATCTAGCTATGGAAAATGCAACTTCTAGAAATCATATGAAATCAAATGCAGACAACAATAAAGAAATTCTATGACATCAAAGGGTTAGCTACGGAAACTGAAATGTAATTTCGATTTATGAATAGAGAAACAGGAAAATGTAATATAATAAAATAGAGATAGTGAAAATAAAGGGAAAAGATTTGCGTTTTCAGAATTATAAAAAACTTATTTGATTTAATATGCAGACATACAAGCACTTATCTATAGTTGATTTTGACAAAAAGAAACTGTAACAGAGAAATGCAATTACTTAACTGACAGAGGACGAAATCGATTTGGAACACAAACACATACAACGTGCATCCTCTGGTGGCCCCCCCAGAGTCATAGCCTTCAGCTAAATTAACTTCTAAATGATCATAATAGGTAAGAACCAACTTGTATTGCAGAATAAAATAGGATTACAGAGTTTCAACAAAAACGTGAGCAACAGTGGCAATAGCTACAATGACAATTCCACTCCTCCCTCTCTCAGCCTTATGGGGCTCTATTTATACATAAAAATCCATGGAAAAATGGATGTGATCAATCACAAAACTCATAAACTCGTTCAACAACTCAGAAAACATACATTTGGCGAAAGTTGGAAAAATGCCCCTTCAATAACTTTGTGGTGGTTGTGATTCTTGAGAAACAAACTCTGGGTTTTGTAGCTGGCTATGTTTTCTTCAAACTGGTTAGCCCGTTTAAAGAGATTGTCTCCCATGTGCACATAAACCAAGGAGCAATATGGCAGTCCAAAAATATTCATTGCTAAAATTCTGGGTTTAACATTATTTTGGGCAATTTGGAAAACAACATGTAACTGCAATTTAATTCACAAATCTGATTCCTGGGCTGAATTGATTGCTGAGTTGTTTGTCAAATTAATGTTGGGTGTTATGTTTAAATAATGGTTGGGTTCTATTGGTTGCATCATAGATCCTCATCATTTTCATCCTCGTGAGTCCATTATTCGCATCTTGTTCATATTAAGTTCACGTCTTGCACAAAAAAACCATTACATTAGAACCAAACTGATATGAAAGCCAATCTTAAAATTTTGATAATATATTTGTACATAAAGTCCATTCCACTTCAAGGGTTTTTTTATTAACGTTATGGTATGTTTTATATATAGTCAACATAATATTCCAAATAATTAGTTTTAATATTTAATGAGAATGATATATAAGGAATTTTATCATACCATACTTAAATGGATTAGATGGCCATGTGTAAATTAAATAAGTTCCAAAAATCCATGTCACTTTATGTTTTGTTTAATTTGGATATGAGTGAGTTTGAAACCGTGATTTAAAGTTTAAACAAGATTTTTAATGTTTTAATATGAAAGTCTTTTAATATTCATATTTTAATTCTCTTATGTGTTTAAATTTGAATTAATATTAAAATTCATCCTCACTTCAGTGTTTCTGCATATGCAGGCATTATAGGATAAAAAAAAGACAGAAAACAAAGGTAAGCCAACTTAGCAAACCATTAAGAAACATGTCATCAAACCTAGTGCGGAACTTAGGACTAGAAGAAGGGTTGAATGTCTGTCATTTGTACAATATTGTTTTTAATACATCAAAAATAACGTTTTAGGATTCATTTACGTTTAAGAGTTTTAATTGATGAAACACAGTAAAAGATAGCCCTTTTAAAGATAGATGTATTGAATTTTGGTAAATAGGCTGAGAAATTAATGTAAATAAAATCATTATAAAGGACAATTCCGGAGCCCAACAATGTCGATCGCTAGAGAGCTATTTGCCACATAATTATAGTAGAAATACTACTTTACAAGGTGATGAACATGGATATCATAATATTGAAGATGAAGTTCTTAATGATCCTATGGACGAAGATGACATTATTGATACAAATGACGAAGATGAGATAGATAGATTGATCCAAGACACATTTTCTCCATTGGATGAGGACAACCTCCGTGATATTCATGATGTTCCTCTACTCGAGAAGTCCCAAGAACCTCTTTATGAAGGCTCAACAAAATATCTTCTATTTGCTATATTATTGTTGGTGACTTGAAAGTTTTGAAGGGTTTGTCAAACACTTGTTTCACACAGATCCTAAGGAATGTAATGTATTAATTGCATCTTCACATGGTATATTGAAAAGTTCACTATTTTCCTTTATTTTTAGTGTTAATTAATTCATAAATTAGGGATAAGCAATATTTATGATTTATATTGTTTACATTTCATTTTTTTGTCAATGTTGCAGACTATTGGGTGAATTTCTATTACCACCATCAAATAATTTACCATGCACATGTCAAGAGGTATTCTTGATTATGAAAGAAATTAGAATGGACTATCAAGCTATTGATGCATTTCCTATTTATCATATTATATATTATGGAAAATATGCATAAGAAAACAAATGCTCACAATGTAAAATTAATATATATCGAACTCATCAAGTAACAAAAAAGGCACCTCGCAAATTTCTTCGTTATATTCCCATAATTCCATGTTTCCAATGACTATTCAAGTGCCAAAGTATAGCACAGTTTATGGATTACCACGTAAAGAACTTGAGTGAATATGGTGTTCTTCGCATGCTTGCAGATGGTTCTGCATTGAAGAACATCGAAGAAAAATGGAAATTTTTTAAAGATGAACCTTGTAATGTTAGGCTTTCATTGGAAGCTGATTGTTTCAATACATTTGGAAATATTCGTTCTACTTACTTAGTGTGGCTTGTTTTCATCATAAACAATAACCTTCCTCCTTGGATGTCGATAAAGAGAGAGCACACAAGGTTGGCAATGATTATTCCATGTAATTTCTTTTAAGTAATTATATTATTTTATTTCTTTGTTTCATTGCTGCATGAGAACACCTTTTATATATTGGGAAACATAATTGAATAGCATCGCATATTGTTGAATAAATTATGTAAGTACCAAGTTAAATATATGAATATATATATTGAGCCTCTTATCGATGAACTATTGAATTTATGGGCTGACATCACTATGTATGACATCTCTAGAACAATAGGGAAGAAACAATTTTAGTTCCATGGAATACTTGCATGGACAATTCATGACGCTCTGGGGTTAACACATTTTTGTGGTATGTAAATTTCTGTTGCACTTTAAATTAATATGTTTTGAAGGTAAATATCATGCATTTTTTATTTAAATTAATAATGTTTTGATTCTTATAATATTAATACATATATCTTGTAGGTCTTCAAACAAAAGGAAAATTTGCATGTCCAGTACGTGTTCTTAGGATAAAATCTCGTCGTTCAAGAAGTTTAAGAAAGGAGTTGTTTGATGAGTACATGCACTTCTCCCTAAGAACCATAGGCATCGAACTACCGAGAAAACAAAATTCAATGGTAAAGAAGAGAATGGGAAGAAACCACGAAGAATGGCACCTCACCTATAGATGTTGGACTATAATAGACGTCGTCATGGTATGCAAATTGTATATGTAGCATAACTATGTAATATTATGAATTTTATATTTTTATTGAATTTTGTCTACCATGGGTGTCATGAATTATTGTTTATGTTTAATATTGAATGTCGTGAAGGCATGAATGAGATTCCACGACGAATGAAGAGTTATCCCATACAATTCAATAGGTTTCCTTACTATGAGCACCTACAAATAGCCCATTTGTTCGATACAATGCATATTAGGAAGAATGTAATAGAAATGCTATGGAGAATCTTAGATGGAAGGAGTGACGAAGATAAAATTGGAAAAATACTTAGTGACATTGCAGAAGCAAATCACGCATTGCAAAGTGTAATTAATTGCAATGCCAAAGAGGAGTACTACCGAAATATTAGTCTTCCATGGTTATTGACAGAGCAACAAAACAATGATATAAAGGTGGTCATTCAGAAAATAAGGTTTTCGAGTGGGTTTTCATCGAACATACAGAATATCTTAACAAAAAATGGTGATCTTGGTGGTGTTAAAACTCATGACTGACATACATTCATTAAGGTAATTATTTATGTATATTATTTCCCTTTAGTACATATTTTTAGTAATTGTTGTCTCTTATTTGGAAATTAAATAAATAATGATCATTTTATTTTTGTTACAGTATGTTCTACCTCTAACTCTCCCGGTTAGCTTTGACGACAACATAAAACAAGTTATATATGATCTTGGTAAATACATGAGGTAAGTAACAATTTATATACATGAAAATGTTTTTTCACTTTGTTGCATAGCTTATTGACATATTGTGTTTTACAAATTCGAACTTTATTATATATGCCTCAATCTTGTTGATCACTGTTATTTTCTTGCATCATTTGTAGGTGGCTTTCATCTAAATAAATCCATAAAGAAAATATTAGGTATTGGAAGAGAGAAATTCCTCATCTAATGTGTGAAATGTAGAAGTATTTACCTCCAATATTTTTCAATGCACAAGAACACTATCTCATACACCAAGTTGAGGAGATTGAATTGTGTGGACCTGCACACACAAGATCAATGTGGATGGTGGAAAGGCATTTGAAGACATAGAAGGATTTTTTTAGACAAAGAGCACGTCCTAAGGGTTCTATTGTGCAGGGCTATATGGTATATCAATCCATGGGGTACATTAGTTAGTATATTCCAAATTTAGCAAAAAATATCAATCTTCCTCGCATTTGGCATGTCAAATCCATCAACAAATTTAAAGGGGAGGTCTTGTTGGGGAAAGGTAGAACAGGGAAAATGAAAGGTAATTAGATGGTGGGTATTTAATTTATTATATAATTAATTTTTCAATTTCATATATATCTTGCTCACGTAATTTTTATTATTCCATCATTAATGTAAGGCAAACTTAATTTCCTTTAATGATAGCTAATTTACAATTCTTAATTGTTATTTTTCTGTATAGTTGGTCATGTGTGGGATGTAGTACATTTATACATTGAAAACAATCTTGATTGGATGGATGAATGGATAGAAAAATGTATAGAATTCTATGGTACCTTATCATGGGAAGGGGTGAATAAATTGATTAAAATAGTGCATCGTCGTCGAGAAGAATATCCCGATGAAGCTACACAAAGGGAAATTGATTTAGCACGTGGTTTAAAAGATAAAAATGAAATTATATTTTATACCCTGATCATTTTTTTCGTTGTTTCCCATTATATAAATGTATGTCTTTTTTATTATATTTATTCTTATATATTTATTTACTAAGTTGGGCATGATGTTGTTAATATGCCACAAGGCTATGTGGTCCAATGGTCGTAAATTTTGCATCAAAAAGTTGGATGACAAGAAGGAAACATTTGATTGTAGGATAACTGTATTTTTTCAAGTCACTAATGTTTCATCTAGAAGTGACAAGCATCTAGAAGTATCTGAAAATAGGTATTGTGGTTATTTGGAATATATAATTGAGTGTGACTTTAATTCCTTTAAAATAGTTTTGTTTGAGGCCAAATGATACTAGATATGAATGAATGAACGTGATCCTGAAAGAACTCTTATTGAGCATGCCAATGGAGTTACCATGGTTAATATAAAGGAACTTGAATTGGGTATGGAGCCTTATGTTCTTCCAAGTCAATGCGAGTAGGTATTTAGGTTCCAGGTAAAGCAGGTTGGTCATACATTTTTAGATATGATCCAAGAGGAAGATCGGTCAAGTATAATCCACTAAAGGAAGAATACAATGTTGAAGAAGAAGGTGATGCATATCAAGAGTAGTTTCCCGCTACAGATGTGTCAGGTGAAGAATTCGATCAAGATGTTGATAATCCAAATGACGTAGCAGATGATTTTGAACTCCGTGATGATATTGATGATGAATATATAACCGAAAATGACGTTGATGATGATGTTGATATGAGCGATCCTTTCAATGATAGCGATTCTGGAGTAGATGATGATATAGATGAATAATTTGATGATGATTATATTGATGATGAATAATAGAAATCATCATCATTATGCCATCCTCATTAGAATAATATCAACCATCATCATCTTCATCTTTATGATCATCAATGGTATCATCATCATCATCATCATATTCATCTTTATGATCATCAATGGTATCATCATCATCATCATCATCATCACCATAATCACCATCTTCATCATCATCATCATCGACATCATAATCCACCTCATTTTCATCTCCATCATCATCATCATGTTCATAATCATTAGAATAATAGAAATCATCATCATCATGTCATACTCATTAGAATAATCGTAACCATCATCATATTCATATTTATGATCATCAATGGTATCATCATCATCATTATCATCATCACCATCTTCATCATTGTCATCATCGACATCATAATCAACCTCATCAACGTCAATGTTATAATCATTGTCATCATCATGTTCATATTCATCATCATCATCATGTCATCCTCATTAGAATAATCACAACCATCATCAGCTTCGTCTTTTATGATCATCAATGCTATCATCATCATCATCATCTTCTTCATCTTTATGATCATCAATGGTATCATCATCACCATCACCATCATCACCATCTTTATCATTGTCATCATCGACATCATAATCAACCTCATGTTCATCATCATCATCGTCATCATGCCATGCTCATTAGAATAATCACAACCATCATCATATTCATCTTATGATCATCAATGGTATCATAATCATCTTCTTCATCTTTATGATCATCAATGGTGTCATCATCATCATAATCTTCTTCATCTTTATGATCATCAATTGTATCATCATCATCATCATCACCATCTTCATCATCGTCATCATTGACATCATAATCCACCTCATTTTCATCATCATCATCATCATCATGTTCATAATCATTAGCAATCATCATCATCATGTCATCCTCATTAGAATAATCATAACCATCATCTTCTTCATCTTTATGATCATCAACGGTATCATAAGAATCATCATCATCATCATCATCATTATCATCATCATCATCATCCTCATCATCACCATCTTCATCATCATCATCATCGACATCATAATCAACCTCATCCTCAACCTCATCATCTTCAATGTTATAATCATCATCATCATCAATGTTATCATCATCATCACCATCATGTTCATATTCATCATCATCATCATCATCATGTTCATATTCATCATCATCACCATGTTCATGCTCATTAGAATAATCACAATCATCATGATCATGTCATCCTCATTAGAATAATAAAAACCATCACCATCTTCATATTTATGATCATCAATGGTATCATCATCTTCATCTTTATGATCATTAATAGTTACATCATCATCATTATCATCATCATCATCACCATCATCACCATCACCATCACCATCATCATCACCATCTTCATCATCATCATCATCAACATCATAATCAACATCATGTTCATCTCATCAACATCATTTTCATACTCATTAGAATATAAGCAATCATCATCATCATCATGTCATCCTCATTAGAATAATCGCAACCATCATCATCTTCATCTTTATTATCATCAATGGTATCATAATCATCATCATCATCATTGTCATCCTCACCATCACCATCTTCATCATCGTCATTATCAACATCATAATCAACCTCACCCTAATCCTCAGCCTCATCATCGTCAATGTTATAATCATCATCATCATCAATGTTATCATCATCATCATCATCATCATGTTCATAATCATTAGAATAATCACAATCATGATCATCAACATGTTCAACGATTTGTTGTGGGAAAAATGTTCACATGTACTAGTGATAGATGAGAACCATGTCATAATTGGTATGGAGATATATCCTAGGAACTATGTTCATCATGTACTATATTCATTTATGTGTTCATTAATGTGGTGGTGCAAATAAGGAGTCATAAAAGGTAATAAGTTATTAGTTATAGTAATTACCTAATACTAATTAAATTCCTATTTATCAAGGTTGTAATTAAATGAATTTTACACAGTTTCAGGATTTAAAGATTTGTAAGAAATAAATTATATTATACAATGAATTCCATATACCCTTACTACTTACTTATTCTAGTTGTCTCAAGTATTCTTGATAGTGGACTTTATTAAGCATCCTCTATGTGTCAAACTTCGAAATGGTCACCATATTACACTCATATGCCAATTTTTTTTCAAGAAAGGGTCTATTGACGATGATGTTCTCTATGATGACGATAATGGCCATAAAGACAATGATCATGATAATTGTGCTGACTACGGCGACACCGATAATTTTACTATCAACCTATTCATCATCACTAACGATGATTGTTATGGAGAGAAATTCCTATGGCTTGGGGTACCACGACAGACAACTTGACTCCAGAAATCAATCCTTTCCAATATGCAAGAGAAACCAAACATCTAACACTAAAGGATTTCGATTCGTACCTTATTCCGGATGGTTTATGTAGATCCCCGTTGAGCTTTCCAACTCCAACTTGTATTGATGAATTACTTCCTCAACAATTAGTAAACAAGATAAGCATGCTATATATATTGGTGTTAGATCTACTCTAGCACATATAGTCAAGAACATATAAGCATTTGAAATCATCCATGGATAAAATACTCATTCAAATACACATTATTGGACAAGAAAAGATATTTCTATTAATATAAAAACATAGATTACAAGAGTGACAACCTCTGTCGACACGTCTACGAATTGGAGAAATTGAATCCCCCACTTGGGCCTCCACCACTTCAATCCTCCATCTCTCGATAGAAAGCTCACAAGAAAAGGGAAAGCTTGGGAAGAACACAAAAGTTCTCCAAGGGAAAAAGGGATGCAGACTCAAGTATAAGTTCCAACAACAATGGACTATAGTTTCTTTGCTCTCAATTCTCATATATGCTTCAATGTATCCAAAGGGTTCCTTATATAGCTCTTCAATGGGGCAATGAAGGGTCAAATTCAAGCGGTATCAAGGCATATGGAAGGACAGGAGACAAGTAAGTCAGATCCACATCAAGGAAAACTCCAAAAGAATTTTGCCTTTTGCACACATCCTGATGTACTCGGTTTTAGGGGTCAAACCCGCGTATATACGCGAGAAAGGGTTTAAAAGTCATGTATAGCAATTTAAGCATGTTTTTAGGGATGATCTTGGAAACATCAAAGGTATAAGAAAGGTCCATGGGGTCTAAAGAGTTTGCAGAGGGACAGGGGAATGCCATACAAGTGTGATTCACCATCTGTGGTAAAATCAGCCATAACAGATTCCCCCTAATGTGTGAGGTCAAAGGGGTCATACGATGGCTGAAATACATTATAAGTCCATCCCAGAAGTGAAGTGATGAAGAACCCAGTGGAAGACCAACCGCCCAATCAGCATAGTACAATGATACAACTCTGCATATAACTACAAATACATATAACAGTCCCGGATACATAAGAGTACAATTGCCATGAATAGGAATGATACAAAATATGACCTAAGTGGTCATCTCCACATACAATATACATAGATCATAATCTCCATGATGAAGATATACAAAGGATCATCATCTCCATAATGGTTGAAGATATACAATGGATCAAGATCTCGATAATGGCTGGAAATGTCTGACATATACTGGAATCAAGTCACGAGAGTTGAAAATTTCATGAACACTATCACCCAAGGATGTAGCATATAAGAGATGCCACCAATCTGGAAGGTCTTCTACACAAACCACTACGAGTACATGTCCTACTATGTGAATAGAGGTGTCGAGGTCGAACATAGTAGTCCATCATCTGATTACCGGTCATTGATGTATACCGTTAATAGACGCGAGATCACCCACTGATAATGATAATGGGAATCAAGGTACTAGAGTGCAAACTAACAAGTGTGAATAAATGTGTTGAGGTCAAACACTTGAGAGAATCCATCGATCAGGGGACATTGATGTATTCCCAAAAACTGTCGATGGCGAGAGAACCTGCCACTGATGACTGCAAGTCTCAAGGAACTAAAAAATGACTC
Source organism: Pseudotsuga menziesii (assembly GCA_001517045.1). NCBI lineage: Eukaryota > Viridiplantae > Streptophyta > Pinopsida > Pinales > Pinaceae > Pseudotsuga > Pseudotsuga menziesii. The sequence goes on from LPNX010785778.1 coordinate 185,083, forward strand.
TAGATTCCAATCCCAAAATAAATGATCTGGAGTCGATGGGATGAAATACGGTAAAAGGAGGGAATTAAGGAATCCCCCATCATCCAACATGAGGTACTCATCAAAGCTGTATAATGTCGAAGGACTCGATCATAAGGTGCACGAACCAGTAACTATACCGGGAATGATGGACAAGCAAAGTCAAGATAACTGAGGAATGGCCGACTCAGGTTTCAACTTCCTTCGAACAAGAGCATAAAGGCGAATGGTGACCGAATGTAAGCAGCATAGATTCGGTATACAAAACTGGGACATTTTGCGATGTAGGAGGCATCGACAGAGGCTCCATAGGGACTGGAAGCTTAACCAGTCGGTGGAGATAAACTCATAGAAATGAGTACAACTCCTAAAGTCAAACTATAAACCCAACCAACGGATGTGATATACAGTGCTCTGTTCGAAGGCGACACAATTCGACAGTTGCCAAAGATAACATCTTTCCTTGTCCGGATTTTTGGTTTTTTAATTTTTTTTGGACTTTTTCAAATATTTAAAAAGCTTGAAAAAGAATAAAATTGCTTTATAGTTGCAGACTAGGAGGAGACGAGTGTCATATGGGAAAACAAAATAGTTCCAAGCAGTGGAACATACCTATGCTCAATGCAAGGATACATGTGTAGGATAGAGACACTCGGGGGAAAGTCCCCACCCAGTAAAAAGGGAATCAAGCTGCAAAGGATATATAAAATGGCTCTGCGTGGCTAGACATGAGACAAGCTCAGGCTATATGGATGATACTCAAAGTCAAGGAAGCCGACAGAAGGCTCAATGAGGCAGGAAAATCTCATGATAATGTAATTACAACTTGACATAAGGGAGTCCCGGGGAAATGGCCAGCATAAAGTTCAAGAGGAGTATGAAGCTCTTGCTCAAGGACATGGCGGGACTAAAAGGGACTCCCAGACCTAACATATGACTCACAGCATGGGTACCATATGGAAAAGGGAGCTAACTAGGACACCCATGTATAGGAAAGCTCTACCATTCACATAGTACCACTTCTAACAACAACATGAAGGTTCTGTGATACCATGGAATGGGTTCATGCCTAAGGTTAAAATGAAACAGTCATAAGGTCATGCAAAATGCAAGCGGATGTGAAATCCTAACCTATATGCCAGTTTAGACATGATACCTGTGATAGGAATGAACAGGTCGAAACCTTAGAGAGAGTGTACAAAAATTGGACCCTACATGACAACCATATTAGTCCAAAACAACCCAAAATAGTCAATAAATAATCCAAACTATATGGAATAGGGAGGAACAATCATGACAACTGCACCCAAAGGAAACAATGTGGTGAACGATGGGACATAAAAAGGAAAGTAAGGTGTAGACCCAATGTTCACGCATCCACTACCACCCCGTGAGGTTGACCACCGGTGTAAAGACTGAGAAAAGGGAGTCAACATCCTCCAGAAACGGAGTATAGGGTGGAATGTGACTACTCCCAAATCTATGAGCACGGTAAGGGGCTATGATGCCCCCCAAGTGTGACAACAAGGTCCGTACTAGGACCAAGGATAGGTGATAGGATACTAGGCATGCCGAAAATAAAAGGACCCAAACTCAAGAGAGCATAAATATACTCAAGTAACCACGATCCCAAATTCCAACTAGCGCACAAAGAGCACACTCCTAAGAAAATATACAGCCAAAATACAAGCAAACCAAGGGGAGGGTATGTGAGATCCCGAATGCAGCAGGTATGTCTCACCTGGGAGAGGCTCAAAACTCCCATACACTACAAGCGGAGGTACGTAACCAATTATAGTGGCCCTCAGCTTCAACGCATAAAGCGACTATGTTGTCCAACCTCTACCTGGCCAGGACACTTATAGAATAACCTCTGCAAGTACCCCCTCGATAACCTAGGTAAGGCAACTAAGGTCACCTCAATATAATCAATGCTCAGGAAGACAATTGCAGGCGGGATTGACCGTATGGGTAGGGTAACAAAGCCCGAAACTCTTGAAAGAGCCCCCAAATACGAATACAATCCTGGAAATATCTTTGGTGCTACTTAATTATGACCAAGGGTCATCCCAATCAATAACCACTCACACTGCCTCATGCTTAACTCCCATGTAAGAGGAGCATCCTGAGAAACACTAATTATACCAAGGAATTTCACTCTCTCACCTGGACAGACACCTAATTGTTTGTTTTTAGTAGTCTTGGAGAATTGACTCACAATGAACTATTCCAAGACCCTAAAACCTAATTTTGTTGGTGCACCCTATAAAAGAAAAGAGTGTAATTCATTTTATTATGCATTGATTTTAATTGGCTGTAATTACTCAAAGGGAAATGGCCATGCAACTAATGATATGAAGACTCAGCAGTGAAATAAAAGTGCACACCATAACAAACAATGCTAAGTGCAATATTTGTCAAATGAAAAATAGGGTATGCCACTACATGATATGCATAAATATATATTCCTTTCTTAATGCCAATGCAATCCTTCCTATATGAAATCCTAAACACAACTCTCATCCAAGCAATCCAATGCAAGTACCTCCTCAAATCCATATGCAAAAAATGCAACTACCTTGTATATGTCAACATAAAAGAATGAAACATGCAATAAAAGTCATCTAAAACTCTCAGTCTCTGCAGCAAGTATAAAACACAAGTCCAACAAGACACCGAGACAAAAAAGAGTAATGCACTAATGGCAAAACAAAAAGGATAAATGACTAAAACTACTTTCAAAGAAAAATATATGAAAAAGCGGTCTCTGGTCACAAAAGAAGCATCCAACAGACAACATCAGACCCAAGGAAGACCCAACCAAACTCACAACCCACCCAACAACTTCCCACAACATCAAACCCAACCAAAAGGGAGGATGTACACGACTGTTTAAAGAACAACTGCATATGTACGCAACTTTTGGCCAAAAATCCGTGTATGTACGCGACTTTTGGCCAAAAACCCGTGTATACAGAGAAGGCAGTGGTAAAAGGTAGGCCAAGGGTCAAACCAATAGAGGGGAGTGTCAATGGATAAACATACTATAAAATGCAACATAGAAACAAGGAGAAATAAAGAGCAAGTAAATAATATCAAGCACATTGTGGCCCCAACCCCAAAGAAAAACAAGGAACATCCCCAACGGAGTCGCCAATTCTATTATGGAGAGAAATTCCTATGGCTTGGGGTAACACAATAGATAGCTTGACTCCAGAAATCAATCCTTTCCAATATGCAAGAGAAAGCAAACATCTAACACTAAAGGATCACGACTCGTACCTTATTTCGGAGGGTTGATGTAGATCCCTGTTGAGCTTTCCAACTCCAGCTTGTATTGATGAATTACTTCCTCAACAATCAGTAAACAAGACAAGCATGCTATATATATTGGTGTTAGATCTACTCTAGCATATATAATCAATAACATATAAGCATTTGAAATCATCCATGGATAAAATACTCATTCAAATACACATTATTGGACAGGAAAAGATATTTCTATTAATATAAAAACATAGATTACAAGAGTGACAACCTCTGTTGGCACGTCTGCAAATCGGAGAAACTGAATCCCCCACTTGGGCCTCCACCACTTCAATCCTCCATCTCTCGATAGCAAACTCACAAGCAAAGGGAAAGCTTGGGAAGAACACAAAAGTGCTCCAAGGGACAAAGGGATGTAGACTCAAGTATAAGTTCCGACAACAATGGACTATAGTTTCTTTGCTCTCAATTCTCATATATGCTTCAATGTATACAAAGGGTTCCTTATATAGATATTCAATGGGGCAATGAAGGGTTGAATCCAAGCGATCTCAAGGCATATGGAAGGCCAAGAGATAAGTGAGTCGGATCCACATCAAGGAAAAATCCAAAAGAATTTGTCCTTTTGCACACTTCCCGATGTACGCGGTTTTAGGGGTCAAACCCGCGTATATACGCGAGAAAGGATTTAAAAGTCACGCATAGCAGTTTAAGCATGTTTTTAGGGATGATCTTGGAAACATCAAAGGTATAAAAAAGGTCCATGGGGTCTAAAGAGTCTACAGAGGGACAGGGGAAGGCCATACAAGTGTGATTCACCATGTGTGGTAAAATCATCTATAACAATGATGATGATGTCAATGGTGTTTTTTATGATGATGGTCATGATGATCATTGATGATGACGATGACAATGACAATGCTTATGATGATGATGATGATGATGTTCTTGATGATGATGATGATGATGATGATGATGATGATGATGATGATGATAATGATGACAATGATTATCATGATTATGATGATGATCAATATGGTGGTGATGGTGATGATGATGATGATCATAAGTATTGATGTCGTCATTTTGATCATTAGTGACATTGTCATTAAATTTTTAATATAGTACCTTGTATCCCAAATAAGAATCTATCATCTTAAGTTTAACCCAATTGTTCTGCTACCTTGCCTCCACGTTGACGGCATAAGTCCCTGGGTTTATCCTTCCCCGAAGGGGTGTAGTGTATTTATTGGATTCAAGGAAAGGTAATAAATCACATTAAAAAAATAAACATTAAAATAATAATAAACATTAAAGAAATAATAAACATTAAAAATAATAAACATTAAAAAAATAAAAATAAAACTATCCATATTACCTTCCGCCTGTCGCGACAAACAAAATTTACAGTTTTCACTTACCTCACCCATGAACTAGGCCTGAGGTCGTCGAGGAGGTTCCAAGGTTGTAGGGGATATTTTTTAGTTACCTCACCCACGAACTAGGCCCGAGGTCGCAGAGGAGGTTCCAAGGTTTCATAGGAGGGTTTTCACTTACCTCACCCATGAACTAGGCCAAAGGTTGCAGAGGAGGTTCCAAGGTTGCATAGGAGGTTCCAAGGTTGCAGAGGAGGAAACTCTTGTTCATTCAGAAAACCCCTTCCTTGACACAACAAAAAATCTATCTTGTGAGCATGGCGAAACCCTTAAGCTGCACCGCATAAATTTCTTGTTAGAAACATATTTTATAGTACGGTTTCTTCCTATAGACATATTTTATTGGGTGGGCATCGAGTTGCAGCTCAATTTTAATGGTATCCCAGCTTTGGGGGTTTTCTACCCTCAAGATTGTCCACCCCCTTCATCTCCATAAGCTACGCAGAGGGACATTGGCAGATTGAGGTCGAGACCCATAAGAAAAGGTGAAGATCAATAAGGCATTAGGAAAAGCATAGGCTAAGGCAGATTTAGGACCATGATCAAATATAGGTATATTTTTTCCCAACAGATATTTCTTCTGTAAGTCAACTGCTTTGATTTAATCCATTAACTCCTTTTCTAGTCAAGGTTTTATTGATAGGTACAATCAATAAATTCTAGTCAAGGTTTTATTGATAGATACAATCAGGTTTTTATTTCTTTGTATGTTTATTTCATGAAAATGAGATCTCATAGAAATCTCGAAAGAGAACATCTCCACTATAGGTCAGCATTACTGATGCGAAGCTCTTTTACGATGCCCCCTTACCCCCAACACAAAATCCATCATAAATCCTATCCCCGGAATTATACCTATGATCAAAGCATGATGTATAACATGAATGAGAATAATAAATGAGTGAGGAATTAGGCACATAAAGTTGAAATGGGAATAGATACAGTCAGGGTTTTATTGATAGATACGGTCATGGTTTGCTATTATCTTCCCTCCACCGATTGATTAGGATGGATGGTTTTATACAAAAAATAATTCACCTACTTCCTATAAACCTTGACAATCAACCCCACTTATGGATAGTGGATAGATATATAATATGGATATATATACAATCTTGTCTTGTCTTGTAAGGGATTTCACTCCTCATACTATCTGGCCTAATAACGGTTCAGTTAGGTATGAGCTGGTACGGTGCAGTTCGGTGAGTAGGATAAATCATGACCAAGATCTTATCCCGTGAGGTATGGGATTCTATCGCGATTTACAGTAAATCATAGGACACATATTTAAAAAAAAATCATTAGCTCATAGTGTTTTACACAACACATAAGCTACAAAATAGTCTGTACATTGTTGTTACGACTGATTCAAGGGGAATAATTGATGTCTTGTTTCTCTATGATATAGTTATCATTTGGGCAGTATTTAATTGTTACAAATGGATTGATGAACCTTCTGAATAAAGAGAATGCTTTTTATTCCTATGTTAGGTAAAAATGAATTTCAAATATTAATTTAAAACTAGTAGAAGGATCCACACTAGCCATTCTTGTAGGTGTAAGTTGTTGAAAAAGTAGGAATACTAGTTTTTAAGAAAAGGCATATGTTTGGTCTTTTCTCTTTGAACTTTTTATAAGGTTTTTCATTAAGTGCACTTTTCAAGGGGTTTTGAACTTTAATGACTTCCCACATCCCTTCTTTGAAATCAAGGGTAGTACTCATCCTTGGTAGAACTTTGTAATGTATCCATGAATCCTTGTTACAGGTATGCTGATATGACTAAGGTCAACTAGTAGATGCTGCCTCATAGTATTTCTTAGGTTTTTCCCTTAAATGTTGTTATGAATTTACTATTTAGGGTTATTTGGCTTTCCCCAACAGTGGTCTTGTTGCTTATATTTCAGTCTTGTTGTAGGTGATTCTTTCAAAGAATTACCATAGAGGGCCTCTCCCCATGCCACAAAAGTGACTAAAACAAATCGTAAACAATTCTACTCTCTCATCACTTGCTTCGGTGCACTTATAACTTCCATATTTAATGATTTTGTACCCTAATGCCTAAAGTATCACCAAGGCACATTAGGGAAATGTCTCATGGTGGAGGTAGACTGTGTGTTACGGTTCTTGTAAGTGCTATTATATTTTGGAAATACAATTCCCTAAATACTTAGCTTAACATTTAATATTGTTGAGGCATTAATTATCAAAACAAGACTGTTGGAACATAGAATCAATGCTTCCACCTAGAATAGTCACAGTCATAAAGAAATTGATTTTCCACATATTACACGCTGCTATTGAAGGCTATAAGTATTCCATGGAATGTTATGAGTATGGAATGAATGTCCCTTCAGGACTGTACATAAAAGAATAGACTTGAACACTAAGAATTCCTTGAACCTTCAGATAGATACCTTAAATTCATGGTGTAAGCAAGGATGGACTTAAATTACTTAGACTACCTATAATTCCAGGAGGGATGACCTTGAAATATCCTCCCATCATACCTATGCCTTGGGGACCTCAGATTATAACCTATGTCTTTGAAACATACTTTTCAGCCTTCCTTTTTACTCACCCTATGATTCACACCTATGACTTGAGAGCCTCCCAAAACTCTTTCTTTGGACCCTATGGCCTCATACCTACTCCTTGGGACTATCCTTTGAAAATGATCACACTTATGTGGGGCTATCCTAACATATTCATCAGAAATAAACCTCATACTTGTTGAATTTAATCATCCCTATTACGATCCCTACCGTCTGTGCAACAGAGCATAAGAGAAGCCGGAGCATTGTAGATTATTTGAACCATACCGTAAGTAACTATAAGAAGCTAATATAAGCTAAATCATATCTAAGCTAATAAAAATACTGTACTTAAGGGATGGGGTTCTTGCATGTAAAGAGTTGGTATAGGGGATTGGGTTCCTAGCATACCATCCATCCATACTAATGTTCTTATACATCTCTTCCAGGTCTAATGACTATTCTCCGTCCACTCACAAACTCAATGCTCCTAGGTTTCAACCAAACTCTCTCAAAATGTAGGATATAAGATTATCAAGATAGTCCAACTAGTCCAAATCTTATAGGAAATGTAAAATCTAATGATTAGTCCAAGCTACCAAGTTAAAAGAGGTATCCTTAAAGTTTGAGAATAAAACATGACTTCATACCAAGTTATATCTATATGAAAATATTCCAATATCCATGCAATATATACAATACAAACATTTTAAACTTGTAAACAATGATTTCACTTAAATATGTGAAATGAGTCTTTGATAGCTTAACAAATATTAAAGTCCTTGGTATTTCCGGTCCTATGGGTGAAAGAGGTTGGTTATCCACCTCTATGGTACACGTTGGTCTTATAGGTATGAGGGTTGCCTTATATTCTTATTGTCACTCCCTTTTGGGGATATCCCAAGCCCCTTGCGAGCATTATTGAATCCCCTTGCAGGCGTTATTTTAAACATTGTGCTGGCATGTTGTAAATATCATGCAGGAATATTGTAAACACTATGCAATAATATTGTAAACACTATGAAATTTCAAGATGATATCATGTTTATTATATTGTGTCAGGGGGTACTCAGAACACGCCTGCAACTTCTGGTCAGGTAAACATGATTTTCATATTAACACTACTTTTTTTCTTCATTAATCATGTTTATTAAACATGGTTCAATTTTTACTTTTCAATATGAAATTGTGTTGCTTATTTTATTATGTCAGGATGACTGTGGTAAATCCCCAATGGTATCCCATCAGGTAAATGTTAGCCTAATAGTACCTAAACATGATAAAATTAATTTTTTAATATTAAATGCATGTTATTTTTTCACGTGAATTTTTGTAATGATAAAAATAAATTAACTACTTTTATTGATTGATGTTTGTAGAGCACACCACATCACAATGATGAAGTGGTCACTGAGGAAGATATCTTTTATTCAACTAGCCCAATGGGAACTATGAAGAAGGCTTTGAAAAAGTCAAATGAAGAACTTCTTACACTAATAAAAATTAGACCCGTGACTGAAGAAATCAAAGCAAGAATTGGTGACTTAAGGCAAACAATAGTACAATACGGGGAAAGTGGCATCTTTGAAATATTTTATGAACTATGACATATACTCATTTATCTTATTTTAGTTCTCTATTTTTTATATGATCTAATCAATTAAAGTTTTCCTTTTTGTAGGGATTTTTGGAGACAACACATGTGCTTCAAGTACAGTATGTAGATGTCGGTATTGGTAGTAGCGATGGTTCAACACAACATCAATATATTGTACCAATGAGGCTATTTGACTCTCCTTACCAGAAATTCCCTTTATATGCTACGACCTCACCGAATTTTGGAGATCAGCAGGCCCTTCACCCAATACTACTTCATAGTATGTTAGAGAGGAGAGTAGCATCGAATGTGAAAGTTTCTATACTATAGCAGTACATGTGGTTAGAAAGGGATCATTTTTCGTTACATTCTTGGAAGACAAGCGTCACATGCCCCAATTTGCAAAACAATTTTATGTTATTGAAGAACATTATGTTATATTTTATGTTAAAGTTTGTAATTAATGACCAAGTGAGGTCAAGGATAGTTTAATGTATTACAGAATATTTTATTAATAAATAAATAAAAGATGAGACAACATCTTAGGGAAGTTGTTAAATGAGTGTTTACTAGTCACTTGGTGGAGGAGACTGGTTTAAGAGCAGATTGACATGTGGAAGCATCCTCAAACTACTTCTAGCTGTTGCAGGTGGAAACTTCCCTATTTTTGTGGTCATGATTCCCTAAGAAAGTGCAACGAAAGCAGGTGGCTCATTAAGTAGAAACTGACCCAAAATACCTAGGCATGCTAATAAAACTTTCCATTGAAGATAGCTGAGGCTGCTCATTCTGGATTTGTGATCATTCTGAGTGAATGAAGTGCACTTGTGAATTTGATGGAGGGGACTAGCTGAAGTCAATTTGAGGGGATAAGTGTTGTAGACCGGAACTAATGCAACTATTCTAAGATGAAGTTCTTACTATTGTAAGTAGAACTGAGTTACTGTTGAACACTTAGTGGAGTTACAGAGGATCTCAAGACTACATCTCTCACCCAGTACTCTGCTAGGAGGACCAGGAGACAAGCTGAGGGGTCCTGAGAATTGCGGTCCAGCTCTTCTCGAGGAGTTGGTTGGGAGGAACAACCTCCTTAAGCTGTTGTCACCTCATCTATATTACAGGTTTTACTCATTTAAGTTCAGTTATTATTTTATTTACTGCATCAGAAAATTTTAAGAGTTTTTCATGATTATAGTATATTGTTGTTTTATTTCTGTTAGGAACAAATAGGAAAAGTTATGTATGTAGTGAAAGTGAGTAACTAGCTAGATTAGGGTAAATCAGTAGAGACTTTGCTGAGTTAATTGATAGATAGGAAAAATTACCTAAACTGTATTTTTCCACACCTCTTGCAAGGCAGTACTCTAGTACAGCAGGTATATTTATTTCGGATAAGTAGATTCAATAAAAATTGAATGCATATGCAAATGATTACTTTCTATAGGATTTTGTGTAAATTATTTACAGAACTTTAGCAGCATTTGAATATCTATTTGAAGTATTTAAATTAATTAATTAAATATAGAAGAACAAGTTTAAAATAATACATACTTGTATGTATAATATTTTATACAGTAAAACTAGTAAGGTTACAAATTATAAATCTAGTAAGTAGACCTAAATAAATAATATAGGAACAGTAAAATATTAAACTAGGTTTACTGAAACAAAAATAGTGGCTCTATAAACCATTAAGAATAATTAGGGTTTACAAAAGATCTATTTTTCACAACACAATAAAGTAAAAATTTATAATACTAAAATATCACAGTATATTCCAGAAAATTACAGAGAAGAAATACATTTATATATTCAATCGCATTTCTAGAATTTATTACAGTATTATTAATTTTACTGCTAACAAAATAATTCTTAACCAAAGATTATTAAAATATACTCCTTTAATAAGAAACAAAATATCCATCTAGCTAACTCTGTCCATCGAAAAATTTAATAACATTAAAATAGTTAAAATAAACCAAATATACATAAATATAAACCAAACTGAAATAATGTTGAATCAACAATAAGCTGTAAAAAATGCTTTTAATAATAAAAATAAAACTGAACAAACTGAGTCTCGGCTCGTAATTTTTATTTATCAGTCAGAGCTTAAAATCTTACATAAAAGTATCAATACTTAAACAGGGTTCTCAAAAATTGAAAACAACCATCTGTTCAGCTACGGAAGCTCTTTACCAAAGCGAGTAGTGTTGTAAGAACAACCCTTTAAGTTTCTTAAAAAACCCTAATTAGATCTTTGTGAAACGACCTAATGGCCTGACAGTAAAGTCACAGCTTAAAATTATTAACATGCATTCAACTAAGGCCGAGAAGGCCCAAAACTAAATATGTAAGTCACGGCTGTGAAAGCCTTACCCTCACATTACAAACAACCAATAGAGCTATTAAAAATAGATCTTAAATGGAATAAATAGAGAAAGTAAAGACTACGGAAAAACCAACAACCACAACACATGGTAGTTCCATAAAAATCCACCTCACAACTATGCAGGAGAAAAACGCTAGGTGAAACCGAGGGTTACCGGTTTCAAAGCCTTTGCGAAAGCTATATTGATGAAGTTAACAATACATCAAGCCACCGTGATGACCCTGTACAAACAAGAAAAAAAGAAGATGTGGGTTAGTACTGAAATCCATAAATAAATAAAATTAAATTTATTCAAAGCAGTAAAACCAGTCAAAATTCTTACCTAGAGCACGGTGCAACGGCTGAATGTTGCAGTCTTACACTGCTTCCCTCGTGAGCATTAAAAACTGAAGTGGAACCCTACCAACATAAATATACAAGTGTGCAGTATTCAAGATGGAGTCTCAGGCCACGACAAGAATAAAACAAAACCCTCGTGGAGGAGCGAGCAGTCATTAAGAACTAAGTTCACACAGTGAACAAACCCCATTGCACTCTTTACTAGTTTAGAGTTACAACTCTCACAGTAACGCGAAGGTGAAAAAAACCCCTCAATACTCTCAACACAGTTAAAACCCACCTCACAATGGCAGCAAGACTGCTTACTCACCCTTTACACTAGCTCGTAAGGCTCACAAAGGCCTGTGTGCTTTTTAATGGAGGGTCGACACCAAGCATGGCAGCCATGAGCTCTCAGCTCGACCACGCCACAACCTAGACAAAACAAAGCACATTTTTAGGGTTGAAGCCAGTTTTATAACATCTCAAGTCAATGTAAGAACCTAATCATCAACCACCACCCACGTGTCCTCCAAAATAATTTGCAAATTATGGGTAACGACCTATAGTTTGAGAGTCTTGTTTATATCCCGTATAATCATTTTAGATACAAGTCAAAACCTTATATAAATAATTGCATAGTAACAATATTTGTTCCTTGTTTCGATTTCTTGGTTTATAACCATAGGATAGTAAAAAAATTGAAAAGTTCTCATTTTACTAGCAAACTTGGAATAACAATATTCTATCTATATTCTTCTTAGTATTAAACAATGTTTACATTTGATAATAGTAAGACAACAATGATGGAGGTAAATTAACCTTCCCTAGAAGTACATAACCTTGGATCTTGTATTTGGAAGGTGCTCATTTACAATAGGGTTTGTGTATAGTTTTAATTATAAGCCTAAAACATTTATAAGTCCCTCATGTAAATTAATGCCTACTTTTGACAATAGCAGTTTACAAATCAAGGAAGATAAACTAGTTTTATGAAGACATGAATCTTGGAGCAAGGATTAGTATGTAAATACATTTATAAAGCACAATATATTTATTGAAATCGAGAGCTCATATAAAACAAAGCTTTATATACAAGAAAACTAAGTAATAATACATGATTTAGAAAAATCACTAACATGGAGTATTTAAAGTTTGAAACAAGAACTCAAGTAGATATGAACATAACCATATTCCAATTTCTAAACAACAAATATGTAATTATGGGTATAAGCATGTGTAACATATCTTCTTGTTTATAAAATTGTTAGGTCATTATGTTCTTATTGACAGAAGTAGAACTGTTCTTAATCTATAACATTTCAAAATGAACTATATAAACATGTAGTTGAAAATACAAGAAGGAAGAATTACTTGGACCACGAATTATGGTGGTAAACTTCAATGCAAATAACCTATCCTTTCACAGTATTGTTTTACCATCATTCATGTAGTTTGATAACATTAGAAATACCAACAATACATTCTTCAGGGTCAAGTTGCAAACAAACATTTTTACTAGCATTTTATCCTATGCTAGTTGAATTTTATACTCGATCTGGATATTTTATTGGTACCAACACTGCTTACCTGTTTAGAACCTGTAAAAGAAGCATCATTCCACCGAGTTAGATGTAAGATAAGTATGCCCTGATCTCATCTAATATTCTTTCCTACTTGACAAAAGAAAGTAATAACACACTTAGTATCAGTTTAAGATGCAGTTTTCCGCTCTTGTTTTCTAAAACATAAACTGCTGTGTTTAACATCCCTAACATAGTACTTCAAGAAAAACTAATAAATTATATAGAGTTAAAGAAATATAATGCTCTTTGTTAAATATTACTGTTTGAGTATCCGCTCACAGTTATTGGTTCATTGGCAATGACAATCTTGAACATTTTATGTTACATGAAAAATTTTAAATTTTTATGAATTTTTGGGCTATTACATGTGGTATCAGAGCACAAGTTTCAAACACTAGGCCTGAATGTGGGTCAACTTGCATAAATAAAATAGTAGATTTAAAACATGTATACTGATTTTTACTTTTCTTTTGAATTACATGACAGAGAATTTTTCTGAGTTAACTGCAGGTATGGAAGGATTGGAAAAATATGCGGATGAGGAGTCCCCATTTACTGAACGCAGTAATTATAAAAGAGAACCTATAAAAGAAGAAATAACTAATAACTCATCTGAATTATTTTAAACATTCAAGGAACTAAGAACAAAGAAGGAAACGGTCAAAAAGGAAAATGAGAGAATTTTGAGAGCTCAAGAGGAGCTAAATCAAATTTTAATGGAAAGATTTCAGAATGAGGAAAAAGATAAACGAACAGAGTCTGAAGATATGCCTTACCAACATAAAGATAAAAAGACTAAACAATTTAAAATCGAAAGTATCTCATCTTGTGAGGTTTATGGCCATCCACATAAAAAGAATTATCAATATACTAGTGATAGTAGTGAAGATAATCATCATACGAAAAAGAGAAAGTTTAAACCTTACGAAGAAATCTATGGAGAATTCAAGAAAATAAAGCCACCAACCTTTAATGGTGAAACTAAGAAGGGAGAAGAGGCTAAATCATGGCTGTCTAGGATGAAGAAATATTTTCAAATTTATAATTACTCTAATCAACTGAAAGCTAGAATGGCTATTTATAACCTCACTGGGAAGGAAGATATTTGGTGGCAGGACCTAAAAATAGTAAAAGGCATTAGGGAGAAAAACATTAACTGGAGTACATTTAAGAAATATTTTAAGAAGAAATTTTTGTCTGGACTAGTACTATGAGGAGTGGGCCAAGGAATTTTATGAATTAAAAATGGGAACAATGAACATGAAAGAACTAAATAGTAAATTTCTAAGTCTGCTCAGGTATGTGCCATATATTGTGGACGAGAAGCATAAGGTACAGCAGTTTCTCAGTTGTTTACCCTATCATATAAAAGACAAAATTGAGTATGACAATCCAAAAAATTTAGAAGAAGCAATGAGAAAGGTGAATTTCTGTTGTGAACAGAATCGCAAAAAGGAAAGTATGACAAACTAGAAGGAAAAAAAACTAATAATTTTGAACAGAAGAAGAAAGGTTTTGTACCTAACCGAAATTTTAAGAATAATAACACACGAAATTTTCCTAATAAAAATTTCCAAGGGAACAAAAGTAATTCACAGACAAATCCAAATGTTCAAAGAAATAAAGAATTTGTTAATAATCACAATAACTATACCAAGAATTTTGAACGAAAGGAACCAATAAAGTGCCGGGAATGTAATGGTCCTCATTATGCATCAGTTTTCCCCAACTGAAAGAAGACTGTTAGAAACATACATACGATACAGGAGGAGATGACTGTTGGTGATCTAGAAAGGACAATGCCCAGGACCAATGCAACACTAGAGAACAAGAAAGTAGATTATTAAACTTCAATGGTGGAAGTGGAAGGTAAGTTGAATCAAACACCTATATCTATTTTAATCAATCTAGGGGCTAGTTTAAGCTATATTTCTTTTGATTTAGTAGAAAAGTGTAAGTTATCAGTTGAAAAGTTTGCAAAGTCTTGGTTAGTCCAGCTAGCTACTAGTGCAAAGAGAAAGGTAATTAGCTTTTTTAAGAATTGTACAGTAAAAATGGATCAGTTTGAAACCTCTGTTAAGATTAATGTTTTACCTTTAGATTCATATGATATGTTAATAGGTATGGATTGGTTAGAACAACATAGGGTAGTCCTGAACTGTTTTGATAAAACATTTACTTGCATAAGTAACGATGGAGAACCAATAAATGTAAAAGGAATCTCTAGGAAAATAATTGTAATACATATTTCTACTTTGCAGCTTAAGGGAGCTATTCGAAAGGGCTATAAAGCCTTTGCTGTAACAATAATTAATGAAGAAAATAGTAGTAACAAGGATAAATTAAAAATGGAAGATATTCCAATCCTAAGGGAGTATTTGAGTGTATTTCTGTAAGAAGTTTGTCACATGCCCCAATTTGCAAAAACAATTTTATAATATTTGAGGAACATTGTGTTAAATTTTATGCTAAGTTGTAATTGATGACCCAGTGGGGTCAAGAATATTTAATGTAAATTCAAAATATTTTATTTATAAATAATAAATGAGGAGACAATAGCTTAGGGAAGCTGTTAAAAGAGTGTTTACTAGTCAATTGGTGGAGGAGACTGGGTGGAGAGAAAACTGACATGTGGCAGCATCCTCAAACCACTTCCAACTGTTGCAGCTAGAAACTTCCCTATATTTGTGGTCATGATTCCCCAAGAAAGTGGAATTAGAGCAGGTGGCTCATTTAATGAAAACTGACCCAGAAGACCTAGGCATCTCTATAAAATTTCCCATTGAAGAGAGCTGAGGCTGCTCATTCTAGATAAGCGATCATTCAGGGTGAAGGAATTTACTCAAGGATGGGAGTATGGAATGTGTTTGAGGGGATAACTGTTGATATTGATCTAGTTGCAGCTTTAAGTTGAATATCATACTGTTGAGAGTATATTTTTATTACTGAGGTAATTGAACCAGTCAGGTGACAGAGGTTTTACAGTTGCATTCTCTACCCAGTTCTCAACCAAGAAGACTAGGAACAAGCTCAGGGGTCCTGAGGAAGCGTTGTTTGAGTGCTCTATAGGATTTTGGTTGGGAGGAACAGCCTCCTTAAGCTGTTGTCATCTTGTCCTCAACAGTTTCTATTTTATTTTTACTATCTTCAGTTTAATAATTCTTAGTTTATCTATTCAGCCATGTTAGTGTTTGGGGTTTATGAATGAAAAGTAACTGTGTAATGTTAAGTTCAGTAAATTTATAGATTATAGTAGAAATGGAAATGATTATGTAAATAGTGAAATAGATAGAAATTAAATTTCCAAGCTGTGTTTTTCCCAAACTGGATTCAGATAGTACTCTAGCACAGTTGGATTGTCTTAGGTAAATGAAATGATTCTTTTATTGGAATGTAAATAGTAGATATGATTCTTTTATTGATTGTAAATAGTAAACAGATTTTACTTCAATGTCTATGAAATTCATTAAATAGCAGCGTTATGTATTGTCTAGACTTATATTTACTTCAGCCAATTAAATGGAAGCATAGGTATAAAGAAAATAGTAAATATTACTATTACTACAGTATTAGTATACATATAGAAAATAAAGATATTATAGTTAACAGTAGTAAAGTAAACACTAATATTTAAGAAAACATGAGAAAAAGAATTAATAAAACATTTTATAAATATTAACTTTACCAACCAGAGTATGTCTTATCCAGGATCTAAGGATTCTTTATAATCCTTTAATTTACAAAAATTACTGAGAGTCAATATTACTTTAGTTTTTTTTAGTATGCTGCACTAAAAATCTAATTATTTTTCTAAATTAAAAACTAGAAGCAAAAATATTTAGAATCTTTTCATTTCCTACAGAGTTAACATCATACTTATAACTCTAAATCATATTATCTCTCATTATTCTATTTCTCAAAAACAAAGTCAAGAATGCTATAAGTAGAAACAAGAATTTCATAAACTGTAGGGTTTATAGTATTTTTTTTAACCCTTAAAAGCCGAGTTCTAGAATTTAACCATATCTTCTAAACAGTGCTTAAAAATAATTATAATTTACAGAGTAGTAATAAATAAAATGCATATGTAAATAACGAACAAAGTAAACCAATAATCATTAACCATTTGCAATATAAATCTCATATCAAGGTAGGCTTATAGCCTATAGAAATGATGGGTCAAAACCACAGCCTGCTAAATAAACCAAATATATATAAATCTTTTATATTAACAGTAAGTTAAATACACTACTAACATGTTAAGCAAATCTAGGTCACATTCTTCAATTTCTTAAAGCTCAAACGTAACAGGAATACTAAAGCAACGAGAAAGAGGTTTTTTAAAACTCTCTAAGAATGAAGGAGGTTATTATAAACTTAAACAACAACATTACATCATTAAGTTGTAAGGATGAAACTGTTTCACCAAAACAACATTCACATCACAGCTTCAAAAAGCTTGTGCTACCCAGCGAAGTATCGCAAGGGTTTTAAAATAAAACTTGGAGAAATAACAACAAATTGAATATCATAACCAGTAGAGAGTTCAAAGCCATGTTTCCAACCACAGGAACCTTCAACCAACAACCCATTTCGCAAGCAGGGAGAACCCACGATGAGACTGGGGCTTACCGGTTGGAATCCCACAAAGATAACTGAAGGACGAGCTTGCATTTCCATTCAAGTCTGGAGTTGTTAGCATAGCCTGCAATTTTATAAACCAAACAATCTTTAAAACTCTGAATAATAATTACTAAACCCTAACTTAGTAAATCATTTGTCAAGAGGAATTTTTGAGTAGAGATTAAGATTTTACCTATGAGCAAGAAGAAATCAGAGCTGAGAAGTTACAGCCATCCAACTTGAATGCACAAAGCTGAGAAGCAAGACAATACCCTTAAGCCAACTTTGCAACAGAGGTAGCAAGAGATAGTCTCAAACTCCATGATGCCAAGGAAAAGAACGAACATACACAAGGGTAAAACCTTTGACAGGCTTCGAGCCAAATGAAGAAGTTTAAACCACTCTCACTATGTTTTCCTTAACTCTCAAAAGAAACTGAAAACACCAATCATGAAACCATAAAGCACTTGGAACATAATGCAGATTACTAAACCAACAAATAAGGGAGTTGCAGGCCTCTCATGGCCGCAAGGAATCTCACAGCGTAGCCTGTAGGAAGACAAACCCTCGAAGAAAAATTCAAAGGAATAGGGTTTCATCATTATAAGTCAACCAATGCATGGAGGAGGATGGTCCATGTTCCCTTCTAGAAATTTAACCAAGTGTGGGTTGATTTCTATAGTCAAAACTGCACATTCGATTATAAAACTTATCATTTCCAATAATGCAACCCATGCTATCGACTATATTATAAAGGTTCATATCATTTGCCAATAATACACATCACATTATCGACCATATTATAATTTTTTGTTCCTTAATATACTGTATTTATAACGTTTCTTAAATATAAATACTGTCATAGATCCAAAACAACGAAGGAATTTACTTTACCTCATCGGAGTCTTGCATCATAATAATCAATTTATATAATAGCATCTTATCATGCTAAATAATTACTTCTCGACATAATTCAAAATAAACTTCTACTTGATCAAATGCTTACCTGCTGAACCTGTAAGAACCAGTAGTCCATTGAGTTAGCAGAATGCTAAGTAAGCCGCAATTTCAAACATGGTTTCTCACCTACTTGACAAAAGTAAATCATCAATACAGCTAGCAGCAACTAAATGCAAGTCATTTTTATATAACTTATAAAAATTAAAGTTGTATTGGTTTTTCTGAATTTGAAACTAATCCTTAAAATTTGTTAAACTGTTTCATTTTCCGCTAACCGCTAGGACTTACTAAATTGTGATTTAAGACCTTTTATGTCACTTTACAAATTTTAATTTTTTATGAAATTTTGGGTTATTACATGTGGTATCAGAGCACAAGGTTCAAATACTAGGTCTTGATGAAGCTCAACTTGCTTATATGGAATAGTAAATTTAAATCATTTTGCTAATGTTGTTTTCTTTGAATGATATAAACAGAGAAATTTGTTTCTGAGTTTAACGACAGGTATGGAAAGATTGGAGGAATATGCGGAAGAGGAATCTCCTTATACTGAACAAGATAATCTATAAAGAGAACCTATACAAGAAGACATAACCACTAATTCTTCAGAACTATTACAAACAGTAAAAGAATTAAAATCTAAAATGGAATCTGTTAAGAAAGAAAATGAGAGGATTCTAAGATCTCAAGAGGAGCTGAATTAGATCTTAATAGAAATATTTCATTCCGAGGGAAAGGGTAAAGGAGTTGATTTGGAAGATATAAGTTATCAACATAAGTATAAAAATACTAAACAGATTAAAAATGAAAGTAGCTCATCTTCTGAAGTATTTGGTGATCAACGTAACTCTCATTATATTAGTGACAGTAGTGAGGATAACCACCATACTAGGAAAATAAAATATAAACCTTATGAAGAAATATCTAGGGAGTTTAAGAAGATCAAGCCGCCAACATTTAATGGAGAAAATAAAAAATGGGAAGAAGCAGAATCCTGGTTATCTGCGATGAAGAAGTACTTCCATATTTATAACTATTCTAACCAATTAAAGGCTAGGATGGCTATTTATAATCTTACAGGGAAAGCTGATATATGGTGGCAAGACTTAAAGAGAGTGGAAGGTATAAGAGAAAAGAATATAAATTGGAGTACATTCAAGAAATAATTCAAAAAGAAATTTTTATCTGAACAGTACTATGAAGAAAGGGCTAAAGAATTCTATGAGCTAAAACTAGGTACAATTACTATGAAAGATTTGAATAGTAAGTTTTTAAGTCTTCTTAGGTATGTGCCATACCTTTTGGATGAAAAAATGAAGGTACATCAGTTTATCAACTGTTTACCTTATCACATAAAGGATAGGATTGAGTATGACAATTCGAAAACCCTAGAAGAAGCCATGAGGAAAGCGAATTTTTGTTATGAACAAAATTGTAAAAAGGAGAGTATGGCCAACTGAAAGGCCAAAAGGAATAATAATTATGATAAAAAAAAGAAAGAGTTTGTGCCTAATCGAAATTCTAAAAATAATAATGCCAGAAAATTTTCTAATAAGAATTTCCAGGAGGATAAGAATAATTCACAGAACAATCAGAACAGTCAAAGGAATAAAGAGACTGCTAACAATCACAGTAATTACACAAAGAAATTTGAACGAAAAGAACCCATGAAGTGTTGGGAATGCAATGGTCCACATTATGCCTTAGTCTGTCCCAATCGGAAAAAGACTGTCAGCAATATCCACACAATATCGGAGGAGATGACTATTGGTGATTTAGCTAGGACTATGCCCATGATCAATGCAGCTTTGGAGAATCGTCAAGCAGACTATCAAAATTTCATGGTGGAAGTAGAAGGTAAGATAAATCAAACACCCATGTCTATTTAATTGATCTAGGAGCTAGTTTAAGCTATATTTTTCCTAACTTGGTACAAAAATGTAAACTCCCAGTTGAAAAGTTTGTAAGTTCTTGGTTAGTTCAGTTAGCTACTAGTGCAAAGAGAAAGGTAATTAGCTTTGTAAAGAATTGTGCAATAACTATGGATCAATTTGAAACTTTTGTTAAGCTCAATGTACTACCTTTAGGTTCATACAACATATTAATTGGTATCGATTGGTTAGAGCAGCATAGGGTGGTCTTGAATTGCTTTGATAAAACCTTTAATTGTATAAATAATGATGGAAAATTAATAAGCGTAAAGAGAATCCCTAGGAAAACAATCGTAAGGCATATTTCTGCTCTGCAGCTTAAGAGAGTTGTTAGAAAGGGTTGTAAGGATTATGCAGTAACAGTAATAAATGAAGAAAATCTAAACAACATAGATAAATTAAAATTGGAGGATATACCAGTTCTAAAGGAATATGTAGATGTATTTCCGGAAGAAATTTCAGGACTGCCTTCGAAGAGGGAATTAGATTTTACCATTGAGCTGGTACCTGGTGTAGTGACCAGCTCAAAGGCCCCTTATCATATGAATATAATCAAATTAAATGAACTTAAGTCACAGTTAAAAGAACTTATTGAAAAGAATTATATTCAACCCAGTGTGTGTCCCTGGGGGGCACCAGTCATCTTTGTTAAGAAAAGGGACAAAAATCTATGACTATGCATAGATTATCCCCAATTAAATAAGATGACTATCAAGAACAGATACAGGTTACCTTGCATAGATGATCTGTTTGATCAACTACATGGAGCCATGGTATTTTAAAAAATTGACTTACGATCTAGATATCACCAAGTCATAATTAAAGATGAAGACATCATTAAAACAAATTTTAGGACTCGATATGGACATTACGAGTTTTTTCGTCATGCCATTCAGGATTACTAACGCTCCAGTTGTTTTTATGTGTCTAATGAATAATGTAATGCATAAATATCTGGATAAATTTGTGGTCGTGTTTATCGACGACATATTAATTTATTCGAAATCTGAAGAAGAATATAAAGAAAGTTTAAAAATTGTCTTGCAAGAGTTGTGAGAACATCAACTCTTTGCAAAGTTTAGTAAATGCAACTTCTTTAAAGATAAAATCCAGTGTTTAGGTCATGTGGTGACTAAAGAAGGAATTTCGATGGATCTCGGAAAGATAAATGCAATTAAAGATTGGCCAGTTCCTAAAGATGTAATTGATGTCCGATCATTCATGGGGATTACTGGTTATTACCAGAGGTTCATCGAAGGGTTTTCAAGAATCACAAATTTGATAACCTCTTTGTAGAAAAAAAAGGAAAGAAATTTGATTGGAATCATAAGTGCGAGGATAGTTTTAAAAAGTTAAAAACCTTATTAACCAGTGCACCAATTTTAAGAATTGTTGATCCAAATAATGATTTTATAGTATGTACTAACGCCTACAATGATGGTTTAGGTGGATTATTGACTCGGGAAGGACATGTCATTGCTTACGAGACTAGGAAATTGAAGATTCGTGAAAATAATTATGCAACCTATGACTTGGAATTAGCTGCTGTCATACATGATTTAAATATTTGGCGTCATCATCTAATCGAAAGAAAATTTATTTTAATGACGGATAATAAGGGATTAAAATATATGTTAGATCAACCTAACCTGAATGCTAGACAAGCTAGGTGGCTAGCTTTTCTAAGTGAATATGATTTTGAAATTCAACACATTAAAGGGAAAGAAAACAAAGTTGTTGATGCATTAAGTAGAAATGCAAAGATGAATTTTACAGTAGCCATCACCACTTATACAACAAATTTGGAAGAACAGCTTAAATCAAGGATAGAACAAGTTGAAAATTACCTAAAGTTATAAGCAAAAGCAAAAGAAAATCCAATAGAAAGTCTAAGTACAGGGTATAGCTTGAATGAAAAAGGATTTTTACTGTATAAAGACATAATATATGTACCTAATGTACCTAAGATTAAGTTATTAATTTTAGACGAAATCCATAAAACTCCTTACTCAGGCCATCCGGGTTATCAAAAAACTATAACCATGTTAAGAAAATAGTATTTTTGGCCAAACATGAAGACTGAATTGGCAGAATATATTGCTAGATGCTTTGAATGTCAGCAAGTAAAAACTAAACATCATCATCCAGCTGGATTACTTCAGCCTTTTCCCATTCCTAGATGGAAATGGGAGATAATTAGTCTTGATTTTGTTACTGGACTGCCTAAAAATTAGAACTTAAATGACTCCATAATGGTAGTGGTTGACAAATTGAATAAATAAGCCCATTTTATACCTGTAAAAACTACTTATAAAGCTGCAAATATAGCTGATATCTTCTTAAAACAAATTTTTCGACTGTATGGGATACCAAAGGTCATAATTTCAGACCGGGACCCTAAATTTACAGGTAACTTTTGGAGATCTCTATTTAAAGGATTAAATACCATGTTAAATTTCGGTACCTCCTTCCATCCTCAAATTGATGGATAGACTGAAAGAGTAAATCAGGTACTAGAAGATCTACTAAGAATGTATGCAAAGGAACAACCAGGTAAATGGGAATATTATTTACACCTGGTAAAATTTGCTTATAATAAATATAGTGGATAGGTTAGTATTAGGACCTAAATTATTAAAAGAAATGGAAGTAATTGTAAAGCAGGTACAAGGTAATCTAAAAATTGCACAAGATCGACAAAAAAGTCAAGCAGACCTTAAAAGAACTCCGAAAGAGTTCCAGGTAGGTGAACATGTTTTCATTAATGTGAGACCCAAAAAGAGTTCTCTGAGGTTGGGTAGTTGTGCCAAAATAACACCTTGTTATTGTGTTCCTTTTGAAATACTGTCCAGGATCGGACATGTAGCCTATCAGTTAGCCTTACCACCGAATTTAAGAGTTCACAATGTTTTTCACATTTCTGTATTAAAGAAATATGTGCATGATGCTACTCATGTTATTAACTGGAATGATGTACAGGTGGAACCCGAAGGAGATTTTCTGGTGGAACCAGACTGTATCCTCGAGTGGAGGGATATCACACTTCGAAACCGCACCATTGGTCAAGTGAAGGTGCAATGGAAGCACCTTAGTCCAGAGGAAGCCACCTGGGAATTGGAAAGTCATATGTGGGATGCATATCCAATTCTATTTCAGGGGAACTCTGAGGACGAGGAATAAATAACACCGAGGACGATGTTATAATTTAAGGGGGTGTGTATGTCACATGCCCCAATTTGCAAAAACAATTTTATAATATTTGAGGAACATTGTGTTAAATTTTATGCTAAGTTGTAATTGATGACCTAGTGGGGTCAAGAATATTTAATGTAAATTTAGAATATTTGATTTTTAAATAATAAATGAGGAGACAACAGCTTAGGGAAGTTGTTAAAAGAGTGTTTACTGGTCAATTGGTGGAGAGAAAACTGACATGTGGAAGCATCCTCAAACCACTTCCAACTGTTGCAGGTGGCAAGTTCCCTATATTTGTGGTCATGATTCCCCAAGAAAGTGGAATTAGAGCAGGTGGCTCATTTAATGAAAACTAACCTAGAAGACCTAGGCATATCTATAAAATTTCCCATTGAAGAGAGCTGAGGCTGCTCATTCTAGAGAATTGATCATTCAGGGTGAACGAATTTACTCAAGAGAAATTCAATGGAGGGGAGTCTGGAATGTGTTTGAGGGGATAACTGCTGAGATTGATCTAGTTGCATCTTTAAGCTAAAGATCATACTACTGAGAACATATTTTTATTACTAAGGTAATTGAACCAGTCAGGTGACAGAGGTTTTACAGTTGCATTCTCCACCCAATTCTTAGCCAAGAAGACTAGGAACAAGCTCGGGGGTCCTGAGGAAGCATTGTTTGAGCGCTCTCCAGGAGTTTGGTTGGGAGGAATAGCCTCCTTAAGCTGTTGTCGTCTTGTCCTCAACAGGTTCTATTTTATTTTTACTGTCTTCAGTTTAATAATTCTTAGTTTATCTATTTAGGGAAGTTAGTGTTTAGGGTTTATGAATGAAAAGTAACTATGTAATGTCAAGTTCATTAAATTTATAGATTATAGTAGAGATGGAAATGATTATGTAAATAGTGAAATAGATAGAATTTAAATTTCCAAGCTGTGTTTTTCCACACCTGGATTTAGGCCGTACTCTAGCACAGTTGGATTGTCTTAGGTAAATGAAATTATTCTTTTATTGGAATGTAAACAGTAGATATGATTCTTTTATTGATTGTAAATAGTAAATATATTTTACTTCAATGTCTATGAATTTCATTGAATAGCAGCGTTATGTATTGTTTACACTTATATTTACTTCATCCAATTAAATGGAAACACATGTATAAAGAAAATAGTAAATATTACTATTATTACAGTATTAGTATACAGATAGAAAATAAAGATATTATAGTTAACAGTAGTAAAGTAAACACTAATATTTAAGAAAACATGAGAAAAAGAATTAATAAAACAATTTATAAATATTAACTTTACCAACCAGAGTATGTCTTATCCAATATCTAAGGATTCTTTATAATCCTTTAATTTACAAAAAATATTGAGAGTCAATATTACTCTAGTTTTTTTTAGTATGCTGCACTAAAAATCTAAGTATTTTTCTAAATTAAAAACTGGAAGCAAAACTATTTAGAATCTTTTCATTTCCTACAGAGTTAACATCATACTTATAACTCTAAATCATATTATCTTTCATTATTCTATTTCTCAAAAACAGATTCAAGAATACTATAAGAAAAAACAATAATTTCATAAATTGTAGGGTTTACAGTATTTCTTTTAACCCTTAAAAGCCGAGTTCTAGAATTTAACCATATCTTCTAAACAATGCTTAAAAATAATTATAATTTACAGAGTAGTAATAAATAAAATGCATATGTAAATAATGAACAAAGTAAACCAATAATCATTAACCATTTGCAATATAAATCTCATATCAAGGTAGGCTTATAGCCTATAGAAACGATGGGTCAAAACCCCATCCTGCTAAATAAACCAAATATATATAAATGTTTTATATTAATAGTAAGTTAAATACACTACTGACAAGTTAAGCAAAACCTAGTTCACAGTCTTCAATTTCTTGAATCTCAAACGTAGCAGGAATACTAAAGCAACGAGACAGAGGCCTTTTAAAAATCTCTGAGCATAAAGGAGGTTCTTATAAACTTAAACAACAACATTACATCATTAAACTGTAAGGCTAAAACTATTTCACCAAAACAACATTCACATCATAGCTTCAAAAAGCTTGTGCTACCCAACGAAGTATCGCAAGGGTTTTAAAATAAAACTTGGAGAAATAACAACAAATGGAATATTATCACCAGCAGAGAGTTCAAATCCAAGTTTCCAAGCACAGGAACCTTCAACCAACAACCCATTTCGTAAGTAGGGAGAACCCATGACGAGACTAGGGGTTACCGGTTGGAAGCCTACGAAGATAACTAAAGGACGAGCTTGCATTTCCATTCAAGTCTAGAGCTGTCAGTGTAGCCTGCAAGTTTATAAACCAAACAATCTTTAAAACTTTGAATAATAATTACTAAACCCTAACTTAGTAAATAATTTGTCAAAAGGAATTCTCGAGTAGAGATTAAGATTTTACCTGTGAGCAAGAAGAAATCAGAGCCGAGAAGTTACGGCCATCCAACTTGAATGCACAAAGCTGAGAAGCAAGAAAATACCCTTAAGCCAACTCTGCGATAGAGGCAATAAGAGACAGTCTCAAACTCCACGATGCTAGGGTAAAGAACGAACAGACACAAGGGTAAAACCTTTGATAGGCTTCGAGCCAAATGAAGAATCTTAAACCACTCTCACCATGTTTTCCTTAACTCTAAAAAGAAACTGAAAACACCAATCACAAAACCATAAACAACTTGCAACGTAATGCAGACTACTAAACTAACAAATAAGGGAGTTGCAGGCCTCTAATGGCCGCAATGAATCTCACAGCACAACCTGCATGAAGACAAACCCTCGAAGAAAAATGCAACGGAATAGGGTTTCATCGTTATAAGTCAACCAATGCATGGAGGAGGATGGTCCATGTTCCCTTCTAGAAATTTAACCAAGTGTGGGTCGATTTATATAGTCAACACTGCACATTCGATTATAAAACTTATCATTGCCAATAATGAAACCCATGCTATCGACTATATTATAAAGGTTCATATCATTTACCAATAATACGCATCACGTTATCAACCATAATATAATGTTTCATTTGATTGCTCATCATATCAACTTTTCCAATCGAGGATATTATACTATGCATTGGAACTAGTATATTAAGGAACAAAAACTTATAATATATCATGCCAATAGTTTCGACTACACCATAGTAGTTACTAGGTAGTAGAACTACCTTAGGATACAAGCAGTATTGTTTGTTGTAACATTATAAATCAATATAGTATTGTAATATTACGATAACACTTGTATCATGATTATAATCTAGAGATCAAGAATACATCTTGTCTACTAGCTGTGTAGGATGATAATAATCATTTCAACAAATAAAATAAGTTGGTATTATTACATGACTAGTAAAGGATAGTTGGAGTATTAATATAATAACATTATGATTTATTTCATAAACTGAAGAGCTCTAAACTTCTCCACTGAAAGACTTGATGCTGATAAAGGAAGGAGTCTTCGAGAAGACTAAAGATTAACCTTTGGAAAGAGATTCACTTAAGTAACTAATCCTTCATTGTAAACTTTACCTTTGAAAAACATAGGATTATGTTCATACATAAAGAGCACTGCACTTGAGTTTTAAACATGACAAAGGCAGTAAGATCATGATACAGTAGAATTAATTTTATGCCAAGATCATGAGCTCTATGCTCACTGTAAGAATCTATAAATGACTAGGTACTATAATCTTTATGACAGAAAGAAACCTTGGAAGAACTCATTCTTGTAAATGGAATTAATGATGTTAAGGATAAAAGTCATTATGGCTTAAATATAAATATTGTCATATATCCAAAACAACGAAGGAATTTACTTTACCTCATCGGAATATTGCATCATAATAATCAATTTATATACTAGCATCTTATCATGCTAAAGAAGTACTTCTCGACATAATTCAAAATAAACTTCTACTTGATCAAATGCTTACCTACTGAACCTATAAGAACCAACAGTCCATTGAGTTAGCAGAATGCTAAGTAAGCCTCGATTTCAAACATGGTGTCTCACCTACTTGACAAAAGTAAATCATCAGTACAGCTAGCAAGAACTGAATGCAAGTCATTTTTATATAACTTATAAAAATTAAAGTTGTATTAGTTTTTCTGAATTTGAAACTAATCCTTAAAATTTGTTAAACTGTTTCATTTTCCACGAACCGCTAGCAGTTACTAAATTGCGATTTAAGACATTTTATGTCACTTTAAAAATTTTAAATTTTTATGAAATTTTGGGTTACTACAAAGTTCTAGGACTGCCTCCAAAGCGGGAGTTAGACTTTACTATTAAGCTGGTACCTGGTGCAGTGCCCAGCTCAAAATCCCCTTACTGGATGAATATATTGGAATTAAATGAACTAAAGTCGCAGTTAAAGGAACTCATTGATAATAATTATATTACACTCAGTGTGTCTCCATGGGGAGCACCTATTATTTTTGTTAAGAAGAAGGATGGAACTCTATGACTATGTATAGATTACGGTCAACTAAATAAAATGACTATCAAAAACAGATATCCATTACCTTGCATAGATGATATGTTTGATCAGCTACATGGATCAACGGTATTCTCGAAGATTGATTTATGATGTGGTTTCCATGAGGTTCGAATCAAAGATGAAGACATCTTTAAAACAAATTTTAGGACCAGGTATGGTCATTACGATTTTTTTGTTATGTCGTTTGGGATTACTAATGCCCTAGTTGTTTTTATGTGTCTGATGAATAATGTAATGCATAAATACATTGATAAGTTTGTGGTTTTATTTATTGATGACATCTTAATTTACTCAAAGTCTGAAGAAGAACATAAGAACATTTAAAAAATTTCTTACAAGACTTACGAGAACATCAACTCTATGCAAAATTTAGTAAATGTGATTTCTTTAAGGATAAAATATAGTATTTGGGTCATGTAGTGACTAAAGAAGGATTTTCCATTGATCCCGAAAATATAAAGGAAATCGAAGAATTTCCAGTCCCAAAAGACGTGACTAACATACGATTATTCATGGGGATTACTAGCTATTATTGAAGATTTATCGAAGGGTTTTCAAGAATTGCAAATCCCATAACTTCTTTACAGAAGAAAGGGAAGAAATTCAAGTGGAGTCAAAAGTGTGAAGACAATTTTAAAAAGTTAAAAACATTATTAACTACTGCACCAATCTTAAGAATTGCTGACCCTAACAGAGATTTTATAGTATGTACTAATGCATGCAATGACGGTTTAGGTGGAGTTTAACTCGGGAAGGACATGTCATTTCTTATAAGTCTAGGAAGCTGAAGACTCATGAGAAAAATTATGCGACATATGACTTAGAATTGGCTGTTTTCATACATGCCTTAAAAATGTGGCGTCGTCATTTAATAGGAAGAAAGTTTATATTAATGACAGATAATAAAGGGTTAAAATATCTATTGGATCAACCTAACTTAAATGCTAGGCAAGCTAGATGGCTAGCTTTCCTTAGCAAATATGATTTTGAAATCCAACATATTAAAGGAAAAGAAAATAAGGTTGTTGATGCATTAAGCAGAAATCCAAAACTGAATTTTATAGCAGCAGTCAGCACTTATAAAACATATTTAGAAGAACAACTAGAAGAAGGAATAAAATAAGATGAAAATTATTGGAAATTACAAGCAAAGGTAAGAGAAAATTTAATTCAAAGTTTAATTACAGGGTATAGTTTAAACGAGAAAGGATTATTATTATATAAAGATAGAATATATGTACCTAATGTACCTAAAATTAAGTTTCTGATTTTAAACAAAATTCATAAGACTCCTTATTCAGGGCATCCTGGTTATCGGAAAACTATAACCATGTTAAGAAAGGATTATTTCTGGCCAAACATGAAAAATCAATTAGTAGAATACATTGCTAAGTGTTTTGAATGTTAGCAAGTAAAGACTGAACATCAACATCCAGTTGGGCTACTTCAGCTATTACCTATTCCTAGTTGGAAGTGGGAGATAATTAGCTTTGATTTTATCACAGGACTATCTAGAAATCAAAACTTAAATGACTCAATAATGGTAGTTGTTGATAAATTGAGCAAGGAAAATCATTTTATATCTGTAAAAACTACTTATAAAGCTGCAAATATTGCTGATATTTTCTTAAAACAAATGTTTTGGTTACATGGAATACCGAAAGTAATAATTTCAGACAGAGACCCTAAGTTTATGGGCAACTTTTGGAAGTCTTTGTTTAAAGGATTAAATACTACATTAAACTTTAGTACCTCTTTCCATCCTCAAATAGACAGACAGACTGAAAGAGTAAATCAGGTATTGGAGGATCTGCTCAGAATGTATGTAAAAGAACAGCCAGGTAAATGAGAAGATTACTTACACCTGGTAGAATTTGCTTACAATAATCACTATCAAGCCTTAGTAAGGTATAGTCCTTTTGAAATTTTGTATGGAAAGAAGTGCAATACCCCCACCTCATGGAGTAATCGAGTTGATAGGCTAGTATTATGACCTGAATTGTTAAAAGAGATGGAGTTAATTGTAAAATAGGTACAAGGTAACTTGAAAGTTGCACAAGATCGACAGAAAAGTCAAGCAGATCTTAAACGAACTCAAAAGGAGTTCCAGGTACAGGTGAACATGTCTTTATTAAGGTGAGACCTAAAAAGAGTTCTCCGAGGTTAGGAAGTTGTGCTAAGTTAGCACCCCGATATTGTGGACCTTTTGAAATATTGTCCAGAACAGGATAGGTAGCATATCAGTTAGCTTTACTGCCAAACTTAAAGGTTCACAATGTTTTTCATTTTTCTGTATTAAAAAAATATGTAAATTATGCTACTCATGTTATTAACTAGAATGATGTGTAGGTGGAACCCGAAGGAGATTTTATGATGGAACCGGATTTTATCCTTGAAAGGAGGGAGATCTTGCTTCGGAATCGCACCATTGGTAAGGTGAACGTGCAATGGAAGCACCTTAGTCCAGAAGAAGGCACCTAGGAATTGGAAAGTCATATGTGGGATGCATATCCAATTCTATTTCAGGGAAATTCTGAGGATGAAGAATAAATAACATCGAGGACAATGTTATAAATTAAGGGGGTGTGTATGTCACATGCCCCAATTTGCAAAACAATTTTATGATATTGAGGAGCATTATGTTATATTTTATGTTAAAGTTTGTAATTAATGACTAAGTGAGGTCAAGGATAATTTAATGTATTGCAGAATATTTTATTAATAAATAAATAAAAGATGAGACAACAGCTTAGGGAAGCTGTTAAATGAGTGTTTACTAGTCACTTGGTGGAGGAGACTCGGTTGAGAGAAAATTGACATGTGGCAGCATCCTCAAACTACTTCTAGTTGTTGCAGGTGGAAACTTCCCTATTTTTGTGGTCATGATTCCCCAAGAAACTGGAACAGGAGCGGGTGGATGATTAAGTAAAAACTGACCCAAAATACCTAGGCATGCTAATAAAACTTCCCATTGAAGACAGCTGAGGCTACTCATTCTGGATTTGTGATCATTCTGAGTGAATGAAGTGCACATGTAAATTCGATGGAGGGGACTAGCTGAAGTAAGTTTGAGGGGATAAGTGCTATAGACCGGAACTAGTGCAGCTATTCTAAGTTGAATTTCTTACTGTTGTAAGCAGAACTAAGTTACTGTTGAACACTCAGTGGAGTTGCGCTGGATCTCAAGAGTACATCTCTCATTGAGTACTCTACCAGGAGGACCATGAGACAAGCTCGGGGGTCCTAAGAATTGCACTCCAGCTATTCTCTAAGAGTTGGTTGGGAGGAACATCCTCCCTAAGTTTTTGTCACCTCATCTATATTATAGGTTTTACTTGTTTAAGTTTAGTTATTATTTTATTTATTGCATCATAAAAGTTTAAGAGTTTTTCATGATTATAGTATATTGTTGTTTTATTTCTATTAGGGACAAATAGGAAAAGTTATTTATGCTGTGAGAGTAACTAGCTAGATTAGGGTAAATCAGTAGAGACTTTGCTGAGTTAATTTATAGATAGGAAAAATTACCTAAACTGTATTTTTCCACACCTCTTGCAAGGCAGTACTCTAGTACAGAAGGTATATTTATTTTGAATAAGTAGATTCAATAAAACATGAATGGATATGAAAATGATTACTTTCTATAGGATTTTTTGTAAATTATTTACAGAACTTTAGTAGCATTCAAATATCTACTTAAAGTATTTAAATTAATTAATTAAAGATAGAAGAACAAGTTTAAAATAATACATACTTTGTATGTATAATATTTTATACAATAAAACTAGTAAGGTTACAAATTATAAATCTAGTAAGTAGACCTAAATAAATAATATAGGAACAGTAAAATATTAAACTAGGTTTACTGAAACAAAAATACCGGCTCTATAAACCATTAAGAATAATTAGGTTTTACAAAAGATCTATTTTTCACAACAGGATAAAGTAAAAATTTATAATACTAAAACCTAGTAGTATATTCTAGAAAAAGAAAAGAAATACATTTATATATTCAATCCCATTTCTAGAATTTATTACAGTATTATTAATTTTACTGCTAGCAAAATAATTCTTAACCAAATATTATTAAAATATAGTCCTTTAATAAGAAACAAAATATCTTACTGATCTAGTTAACTCTGTCCATCGAAGAAGTAAATAACATTAAAATAGTTAAAATAAACCAAATATACATAAATATAAACCAAACTGAAATACTGTTGAATCAACAATAAGCTGTGAAAAATCTTTTTAATAATAAAAATGAAACTGAACAAACTGAGTCCCGGCTCGCAGTTTTTATTTATAAATCAGAGCTTAAAAGCATACATAAAAATATCCATACTTAAATAGGGTTCTCAAAAATTGAAAGCAACCATCTGTTCAGCTACAAAAGCCCTTTACCAAAGCGAGTAGTGTTGTAAGAACAACCCTTCAAGTTTCTTTAAAAACCCTAATCAAATCTTCGTGAAACAACCTAATGGCCTGACAGTTAAGTCATGGCTTAAAAGCTAGTTTCAAAATTATTACCATACATTCAACTAAGGCCGAGAAGGCTCAAAACCTAATATGTACGTCACGGTTGTGAAATCCTTACCCTCACATTACAAATAGCCTCTAAGGATTTTAAAAATAGATTTTAAATGGAACAAATAGAACAAGTAAAGAACACGGCCGAACCAACAACCACAACACCTGGCAGTGCCATAAAAATTCACCTCACAACTGTGTAGGAGAAAAACCCCGGGTGAAATTGAGGCTTACCAGTTTCAAAGCCTTAACGAAAGCTCTGTCGATGAAGTTAACAATACTTCGGGCCACTGTGATGAGCCTGCACAAACAAGACCAAAAGAAGATGTGGGTTAATACTGAAATCCATAAATAAATAAAATTAAATTTATTCAAAGTAGTAAAACTAGTCGAAATTCTTACCTAGAGCATGGTGCAGCGATTGAATGTAGCAGTCTTACCTTGATTCCCTCGTGAGCATTACAAACTGAAGTGGAACCCTGCCAACATAAACATGCAAGTGTGCACTATTCAATATGGAGTCTCAGGCCATGAAAAGATAAGACCAAAACCATCGTGGAGGAACGAGCAGTCATTAAGAACTCAGTTCACACAATGAACAAACCCCATCGCACTCTTTACTAGTTTAGAGTTCCAACTCTCACAGTAACACAAAGGCGAAAACAAACCCTTGGTACTCTCAACACAGTTAAAAACCACCTCACGATGGCAGCAAGATTGCTTACTCACCCTTCACACTAGCTCATAAGGCTCATAAAGGCCTGTGTGCTTTTTAATGGAGGGTCGACACCAAGCATGGCGGCCACGAGCTCTCGGCTCAACCACTCAACAACCCAGACAAAACAAAGCACATTTTTAGGGTTGAATCCAATTTTATATCTCTCAAGTAAATGTAAAAACCTAATCATCAACCACCACCCACGTCTCCTCCAAAATCATTTGCAAATTATGGGTAACGAGCTATAGTTTGAGAGTCTGGTTTATATCCTGTATAATCATTTCAGATACAAGTCAAAACCTTATATAAATAATTGCATAGTAACAATATTTGTTCCTTGTTTCAATTTCTTGGTTTATAACCATAGGATAGTAAAAAAAATTGAAAAGTGCTCATTTTACTAGAAAACTTGGAATAACAGTATTCTATCTATATTCTTCTTAGTATTAAACAATGCTTACATTTGATAATAGTAAGACAACAATGATGGAGCTAAATTAACCTTCCCTAGAAGTACATAACCTTGGATCTTGTATTTGGAAGGTGTTCATTTACAATAGCGTTTGCGTATAGTTTTAATTATAAGCCTAAAACATTTATAAGAGTCCCTCATGTAAATTAATGCCCGCTTTTGACAATAGCAGTTTACAAATCAAGGAAGATAAACTAGTTTTATGAAGACACGAATTTTGGATCAAGGATCAGTATGTAAATACATTTAGAAAGCACAATATATTTATTGAAATCGAGAGCTCATATAAAAAAAAGTTTTATATACAAGAAAACTAAGTAATAATACATGATTTAGAAAAATCACTAATATGGAGTATTTAAAGTTTAAAACAAGAACTCAATTAGATATGAACATAACCGTATTCCAATTTCTAAACGACAAATATGTAATTATGGGTACAAGAATGTGTAACATATCTTCTCATTTATAAAATTGTTAGGTCATTATGTTCTTATTGACAGAAGTAGAACTGTTCTTAATCTATAACATTTCAAAATGAAATATATAAGCATATAGTTGAAAATACAAGAAGGAAGAATTACTTGGGCCACGTATTATGGTAGTAAACTTAACTGCACATAACCCATCTTTTCACAGTATTGTTTGTCACGTCCCTGTCCCCCAGCTGGCGAAGAGGACGCAACGAACATCAAAACACAGCTGGGCAAATATCCCATGAACATAAAACAGAAATCAAATGCTGAAATTAAAACTTACAAGCATACACATATGCATAATTCATCATACAAGGATGCATAGTCCTTCAAACAATCAGCGGAAGCAAACATAGACATTCCAACATTTACAATCAATATAAATTACAGAGATGCAGTAAACAGTAGTACTTATGTTTTGATTAAGAACTTTCCTGCAACCAGCTACGTCGCTGCAACGTTCCACCCAACCATAGGCTAGCTTGCTCATCAATCTCTCAGCAACGCTGCCACCCCTGAGCTGGGCATGATTCCTCCAGAATAAGGGTCAATTGCAGGCTTATATATAGCCAAGGGGACATAAACAACAAACCAACGCAGCTGGGTTTCACAAGCTTTCAACAGACAAGCCAAGCCAGCACAGTCCGAAGACTAACCATTGCACTCAGGCAATTACTTAGCTGTCACAGCTTAAACAGGGCAATACGGAGTTGTTCTTGGCCCTATCGTGGCCAAAACAACTCAGCAACAACACCCAAACTAGGGTAACAACAACAACCCAATTTCACAATGAAAACGATGGCAACTATGCACAGTACAAAACAGGGAAACTCAGCCGACAGATTGGGAATCCACAGTGACCCAAATTGTGGGTGACATCAACAGTTCATCCAAGGCAATTGAGCCATGGGAAGACTCACACAGACCACGCTGGAAACAAATTTACAGACTCCCAGCCTAGGCGTGGGTAATAATCAACGCAGAACCCACAATTCGAGCCAGGGGGAATGGATTCAGCCACTCCATTCACCAATTCGCAGAGGAAAACGACGTGGGTAAAACCCAGGAAATTCCTGTGCGCGAAAATGAGAAACAGGAGGGAAATTCTCTGCGTGAGAATGCACAGCAGTCAGGAGGACGCGGATTGCAAGTGCCTCAGCGTTTAGCAACTCATGAAGAGGAAGAAAATGCCTGCGTGAGACCAAAATCACCCAGAGCCTGTGCGTGAGGAGCCAACAGACCAAAAATCGTGGTGAGTGTGAACTGACCAGGGAGGAGTGCGTGAGGGAGAATAATGGACATGCGTGGGTGGAGTGGGAAAGTGGGT
The DNA here is from genome assembly GCA_001517045.1 of Pseudotsuga menziesii. Lineage (NCBI taxonomy): Eukaryota > Viridiplantae > Streptophyta > Pinopsida > Pinales > Pinaceae > Pseudotsuga > Pseudotsuga menziesii. Next base: position 220,993 of record LPNX010785778.1, read on the forward strand.
AAGGCTGACAGCCTGCCACAACCACCACTACTTCAGCAATAACTTCCCCAACCACCAGCTGAAGCATTAAAGAGGTTAACAAGGAAAGATGGAAAATCAACAAGGTGACAAAACATGGGTTTCCCCCCCATAACCAAGTTTTGACATCCCCCACCCCTTATCCTTTGGAACCATGCCCTTTTCATTCAACGTTGCACTGCCGTAGCTGGTTGTGGTTTATTTTAATTGATGTGCGGATTTACATGATGCCACATTAAAATGTGCCAGATAGCACGACATACCATCGTCAATTATCCCCATTGCCGAAACATACACAACCAAATCGATGGTGGGGCTTTTGCCTTTAGCTCCACACCATGATTAATTACAATATATACATCATGCAAACGGGGTCGAAACCGGGGCATTACATTCCCCTCCCCCTTGGAATAACACCGTCCTCGGTGTTCCATTACATATATATAATAGATATACAATTGCACATCAGAATTTCAAAATTGCAGATCTATACCACGTTCAATCATTTACTTTGAACGTTCAAGACCAAGCCTCTCGGCTTCCATGGACTTTTCCTGCTGGTTCTCAGCTTCTTGCTGATCCCGAAGTTTAGGAACTTTGTGACTATTGCCCTCATCATGTTCCCTCATTGGACAGTCCCGGCGTAAATGATGTCCTCCGCATCTCCAGCATCTCACTAGCGACTTCATCTTTACCTGCTCAATTTCCTTTGAGTCTTCATGCCTGGACTGTTTCTTATCGGGTCGCTTGGACAAATGTCCCATCGCTGATCCACCTTCCTTTCCTTTGCCGATTGCTCCCAGAAGGATTTTCACCTCCCTTTGCAAACCAATAGAGTGTTGCAAAATCTGGTGGTTCATTTCACTCTGCCTTTTCTGTATCCTGAGCATCTCCCCAAGATTCTCTTGGGTCTTGGCAATCATTTGAAGGAGACTTCCAGCTAATTCCAACAACTTTTGATCTGCTGCCATAATCAACGTGCACCACCTGGTTTCACTTTTCTCACCTGTGGAATGCACCATTAAAATTCTATCAGACCAAGCATAATATAGACATCAAAATCAGTTAGTTAATTACCCAATTGGCATGACAATTCAGGTTCGATTAAGGAAACATTCATATCTTTCATTCCTTCCCCCAACAGGCACATGAGCTCATTCATGTCCATTCTTGGGCAGGGAATTAACTATTCCAACATTCACAAATTTGCTTAAGCAAATACACACATTTCATTCACAATCATACATGCATTTAACAATCCCTTTGTTTTCACAATGCATAAACATATATATACATGTAATCAAAAGGCAAGAGAGAGCAGTAAGAGTTTTTCCCCTCTTTATTTTGTTCCATCCTGGAACCCACACCATCACTGTGGCTTTTCATGCTCTCAGCCTCTTTCACTTCACCGTGAATGCTGGACCAATCTTTCTTGGTCATGACACTTAGTGTCTGTGGTCTATTCTAGACCTCTAAACCATGGAGTCTCTCCACATGGTTTGTCTTGGCTGCTAGGACTCCCCCGTCTTACTAGCACCTTTTCATTACCGCTCATCCCGAGCTTTCCAGGACAGTCACATGTCCACATGCACCTCTAGGATGCTCTCCTAGTCTTCGCTTCCAGCGATACCTATATCCAATAAATTCACATGTTTAGTTTATTCTCATTAGTTTTCATCTCTAGAACAAGAGCTTAAAACATCATATCCAAATCATATACACATGTATATTCATAAGCGAAATAATCCAATACTTATCTGTATTGTGCGTTTCCTCGTTCGCCCATAGGATCCTGCTTCGCTTTACAAGCCTTGGGATCGCCTATGGACTTAGATGTTAGGTCAGCACACAGGCTTCTCCTCAATATCAAATAATTAATGTCCAGCCAGTACATAACCATGTCAACTGGGCTTGGAACTTTATCATGACCATTTCCAGGTCTAGGATCTACTATAGATCCTTAGGCATATTACAGCCCATCATACACTTATGTCAACAATGACACATACACTTATATCGCCATACACTTATACCAACATACACTTACATCAACAATACACTTATATCAACCATTTACCTTCACCTGTCAACACAAGCAACACAAGCAATACAAGCCAACTCATCAGCATCATTGCTCTAAAACTATAATCACATTTCATATCATTCACTATCAAATATTGAGACACCAGGAGTGCGTCCACTCCCTAGAGTGTAATCAATATTGAAAACCCTTTCATGACTCGACATCGGAAAAGTGTGCACTCTCTTCCGGTATGTGCCATGTAGGTTCTATTCATACTCAAGCAATCGGTCATCATGGAAATAAATTAAACATGTTCTGCATATGGAAATTTAATAATTAAACATGCATATTCATAGCAAGGTTTACAGAACACTTATCCATTTTCTGTCGCAGTATGCCTTTTATATCTGTTAGGCACCGTCAAGGAGTTGGGAAAAGCTGAATGCTAAGCTGGTGAGCTCGCTGCAAAGCTAGGAACACCTACACCAGAACTAGCCTGATTTCTATAACACCCACACACACACCCAACACAAGGAATCAGTCCCTTCTCTGCTACACAGTCCCTTAGGCCCTGCATTCCCTTCTAGTGCTATCCCGGGGTTGTGGAGAAGAAAGCCAGCCCTCTAGCTCTGTCTGTGTGGTTTCCAATCACAAGGTCTAAGCAACCCAAGGCCCCATCCCTATTTCCTGTTTACGTTTCATATCCACACACGTCTCACTGACATAATCCAAACCATCTCACTCATGTTATCACCAAACATGCAGTGTAGATGAGACATTTTCAAAATGTCTAATGGAGTTTCACCCGAACCCCATTTCCAAGATAAGGGAAAACCTTCCCATGAAGCTTGGATCTTGCAGGTCATCACACATGATCTTCCTATAGTGTGTACTCCTGACACATTCATCAAATATCCAAACAGTTAGTCATTACCTGATACTACAATCCAAATTGATCGTTCCATAACCAAGCAATGACATCAGCAATTAATTCAATAAGAATTTTGCAATTCTATCTACTACATAAATTGACTTGCTCAATTGTGGGTTTCTGGTGAGCAGCATTACTATGCCCATTATAATTTTATGCTTACTATCATAACATGAATACCCACTTACCATGTGTCCCTCTTGACACAATCTCACACAAGCCAACAATGATTAGTAGCCGTTAGTACCTCTTAAATCCGAAATCCATAGTTTGAATTTTTACAATCCGTACCAACTAATTTTCACAACCATGAGACTTTTTCTCATAAATGGTAGATTTTGGAATTGGTCAGGGTCTTACCTCTCACTGCCATGCTCGAATAATCTACCTGAAACATAAGCTTCAAACATCCAAACACAAGCTTATGCAAGCCGACAATGGCTAGTGGTTGTCAGCAATTTCTCAAATCCGAAATTCACAATTCGAATCCTAACAACCTATTATGCATATCATATGGTAGATTCAGGCATTGGTCAGGGTCTTACCTCTCACTGCCGTGCTTGAATAATCTACCTGAAACATAAGCTTCAAACATCCAAACACAAGCTTATGCAAGCCAATAGTGACTAGTGGTTGTCAGTAATATTTGAAATTCACAATTCAAATTTTAACAAGCTCTTTCACATGGTAGATTCTGGCATTGGTCAGGGTCTTACCTCTCACTGCCATGCTCAAAATAATCTACCTGAAACATAAGCTTCAATCAACCAAACACTTGGTAAGTATAGATGCATATACTATCTCATTGCTACAACCATCACTGAAGCGTTTTCAGAATTTATAAAATTCAAATACTTCAAAGGTTAGTCACATCAGTGTTCTCAAAGCTCATTTACTTTGTGCAATCATTATCATGCTAACATTGCAAGGTATAGTCATATCATTCATGCAATTAAATGAAAATTTAGATACCCTTACTTCATAGGCGTATCATTCATACCACCTTGCTCTTCAATAGAGCATTTTTGGCAGCCAATTGATCATGACTATCCTGTATTCATAGCAACCTCTGAAATGGTTCCAGAATTATCATTAATTCATCGTTTCAGTCATTAGTTCTCCATAATATCACATGCATTCATCTCAATGCATTCATGCAATGCATCACAACAATTGCACCTTTACTTAGGCAATCAGTCACTCACACCCTTCATATGCATACATCCAATGCATAACAACAAGGTTCACAAAATCTTCTTAATGCATGTCCATTCAACGCTACCTTGCATTGGTTCAGGAATACTATGCATTCAACCATACCATGGCCTAACCATGAATACCTCATATAGGATGCATTACTATAATCAATATCATTAACATGTATAGGCATGACACCTTTCTACATTCCAATATTCACATGGTATGAGGTCTCTTACCTGGACCAATCCATGGATTTGTCATAAGCAACTCTTACCTGCATGGGTCTTACTTACACCCTTGACATGACCAATTTGGTTGGTCTTTGCAGGAGATTACATAATTTCCTCACCAACTTTTGTTATGGACTTGTTGCCTTATCCCTTCTCCATAGGGTTGATGGTCTCATTCCATCAGCATCAGTAACACATTCATCCGGGTCCATGTCATCGTTGGTTTTCCCACTAATGTCAACATCAAAGCAATGATTATCATTAGTGGTTCATTATAAATATATAATTTCCAGTATTCTTACCAACATGCAATATCCTATGCATGCAATACATATCCTTATGCATTTCAAGTATAAGCTCAAGAAATGAAGTTATAATCATCAAGATAGGGTCAAATGAAAACTTCCCTTTCAAACCCCTCATCTTCTCCTGGAATTCCTTTTCCACACAGCAGCTGATTGACTTCCCAGTCCTTGCTGCCCCTGGGTGTGCAACTGCCCAGATTTGTCCATTTGATAACAGCGGCCATCATTAGCACTTTGCTGCTTCATGCTCAGATTCTGGTCTCTTATCCTTGTTCCTTGCTGGATAAGCTTTCCAACGCCTATTCACACGCGTCATTCCATCCTCGGGTGTGAAAACCACACCCCTTCTAAGAATGAAGCCTTTCACCAATCTTGGCATTTTCATTACACCACTGCAATGTAGAATTTTCACATTCTTCCAATGATCTCAGAGCCATTTTGGTAGCTGCATTTTCGGCATCCTTCTTGTCCTTTGTGAAAATACCTCTAATTCAAACTCTTGCCCAAAACACAGGATTTTCCTTCTCACAAGACGACTGTCTCAAGGGACGACGGGAGTCAAGGGGGCTTGCGCATCTGGCGCATTAGCTCGCTGCCATTTTTCTCCTTCTCAGCCCTGAAATTCACTGAAAAATAGCCGCAGAATCGGCCCTCGGGACCCTTATCCCGTCCGCTGAATCGGCTCTCCAACCAATCTCCCTTCCGCCGAATCGGCTCTCTGGAAGCTCTAACCTTCCGCAACGGCGGCTCTTCGGGAGTTTCAACCCTTCCGCAACTGCAGATCCCTAGAAGCTCCAACCTCCCGCAACGTCGGCTGACTTCACATCGGATGCTGAACCGCTTTTCATCCGCAACGGCGGACGTCTACTTCGTCAACTCTTCCGATCGACGAACTATCTTTGAGCCTTAACCCTTTTTGACGTGTCGACGATCGGGGGAATCTCCCATCGGAATACTTAACCATTTGGGCTTCCGCAACGGCGGACGGGAAACTTCATCAGTTCACCCACAACGGCGAACGCCCACTTCGCTAGCCCTTCCGATTTGCACTTACGTCGGACGTCGGCGGACTCTCGGAACATCGGACGTCGGCTGACTCTCGGAACATCAGACGTTGGACAACTCTCCCTTCCGATTTCTCGAACACTTAGCCAAATTTTTGATTTTCCAAAATTTCTTCTTCGTCGGCAATCGGACAACTCTCGCATCGGATGCAGGATTGCTTCGCCATCCGCAACGACGGATGGAAGAATTTGTGGAACCTTCCGCAACGGCGGACGAGAACTTTGCGGAACCTTCCCCAATGGCGAAAGTCAATTTCTCCAATGGCCCGACTGTTCCATACTTAGCCGAATTTTAATCCTTTCTGTGGCGTCGGTGATCAGACGGATTTCGGGTCGGATGCAGAATCGCTCCGCCACCCGCAACAGTGGATGGGAAGATCGTTGTCTCACCCGCAATGACGGAGGTTAACTCCGTGAACCCTTCCGCAACGGTGGACGGGGGACTTCACCCACCCTTTCGCAACAACGGAAGTCCACTTCCTCCAGTGGTCCGACCATTCAACACTTAAACAAAATTTTACATTTTTACAGTCTTCCACTGGTTCAGCTGGGCAAAAGAAGATGCACCTCTGTCAGTTGGTTCTTCTTGGCCCATAGAGGCCCATTGCTGCAACTCAGATCTCTAATACCACTCTGTCACGTCCCCGTCCCCCAGCCGGCAAAGAGGACGCGACGAACATCAAAACACAGCCGGGCAAATAGCCCATTTACATAAAACAGAAATCAAATGCTGAAATTAAAACTTACAAGCATACACAGATGCATAATTCATCATACAAGGATGCATAGTCCTTCAAACAATCAGCGGAAGCAAACATAGATATTCCAGCATTTACAATCAATATAAATTACAGAGATGCAGTAAACAGTAGTACTTATCTTTTGATTGAGAACTTTCCCGCAACCAGCTACGTCGCTGTAACGTTCCACCCAACCATAGGCCAGCTTGCTCATCAATCTCTCAGCAACGCTGCCACCCCCGAGCTGGGCATGATTCCTCCGGAATAAGGGTCAATTGCAGGCTTATACATAGCCAAGGGGACATAAACAACAAACCAACGCAGTTTGGTTTCACAAGCTTTCAACAGACAAGCCAAGACAATACAGTCCGAAGACTAACCATTGCACTCAGGAAATTACTTAGCTGTCATAGCTTAAACAGGGCAATACGGAGTTGTTCTTGGCCCTATCATGGCCAAAACAACTTAGCAACAACACCCAAACCAGGGTAACAACAACAACCCAATTTCACAATGAAAACGATGGCAACTATGCACAGTCCAAAACAGGGAAACTCAGCCGACAAATTGGGAATCCACAGTGACCCAAATCGTGGGTGAAATCAACAGTTCGTCCAAGGCAATTGAGCCACAGGAAGACTCACACAGACCACGCTGGAAACAAATTTACAGACTCCCAGCCTGGGCGTGGGTAATAATCAACGCAGAACCCATAATTTGACCCAGGGGGAATGGATTCAGCCACTCCATTCACCAATTCGCAGAGGAAAATGACGTGGGTAAAACCCAGGAAATTCCTGTGCGTGAAAATGAGAAATGGGAGGGAAATTCTCTACGTGAGAATGCACAGCAGTCAGGAGGACGCAGATTACAAGTGCCTCAGCGTTTAGCAACTCGTGAAGAGGAAGAAAATGCCTGCGTGAGACCAAAATCGCCCAGAGCCTGTGCGTGAGGAGCCAACAGACCAAAAATCATGGTGAGTGTGAACTGACCAGGGAGGAGTGCGTGAGGGAGAAGAATGGACAGGCGTGGGTGGAGTGGGCAAGTGGGTAAGGATGACAGCCTGCCACAACCACCACCACTTCAGCAATAACTTCCCCAACCACCAGCTGAATCATTAAAGACGTTAACAAGGAAAGATGGAAAATCAACAAGGTGACAAAACATGGGTTTCCCCCCCATAACCAAGTTTTGACATCCCCCACCCCTTATCCTTTGGAACCATGCCCTTTTCATTCAACGTTGCACTGCCGTAGCTGGTTGTGGTTTATTTTAATTGATGTGCGGATTTACATGATGCCACATTAAAATGTGCCAGATAGCACGACATACCATCGGCAATTATCCCCATTGCCGAAACATACACAACCAAATCGATGGTGGGGCTTTTGCCTTTAGCTCCACACCATGATTAATTACAATATATACATCATGCAAACGGGGTTGAAACTGGGGCATTACATTGTTTTACCATCATTCATGTAGTTTGATAACATTAGAAATACCAAAAATACATTCTTCAGGGTCAAGTTGCAAACAAACATTTTTACTAGCTATTTATCCTGTGCTAGTTGAATTTTATACTCGATCTGGATATTTTACTGGTAACAACACTGCTAACCTATTTAGAACATGTAAAGGAAGCATGATTCCACTAAGTTAGCTGTAATATAAGTAAGCCCTGATCTCATCTAATATTCTTTCCTACTTGACAAAAGAAAGTAATAACACACTTAGTATCAGTTTAAGATGCAGTTTTCCGCTCTTGTTTTCTAAAACATAAACTGTTGTGCTTAACATCCCTAACATAGTACTTCAAGATAAACTAATAAATTATATAGAGTTAAAGAAATATAATTCTCTTTGTTAAATATTATTGTTTGAGTATCCGCTAACAATTATTGGTTCATTGGCAATGACAACCTTGAACATTTTATGTTACATGAAAAATTTTAAATTTTTATGAATTTTTGGGCTATTACATGTGGTATCAAAGCACAAGGTTCAAACACTAGGCCTGAATGTGGCTCAACTTGCATAAATAAAACAATAGATTTAAAACATGTATACTGATTTTTACTTTTCTTTTGAATTAGACTACAGAGAATTTTTCTGAGTTAACTACAAGTATGGAAGGATTGGAAGAATATGTGGATGAGGAGTCCCCATTTACTAAACGAAGTAATTCTAAAAGAGAACCTATACAAGAAGAAATAACTCATAACTCATATGAATTACTACAAATAGTCAAGGAATTAAGAACAGAGATGGAAAAGGTCAAAAAGGAAAATGAGAGAATTTTAAGAGCTCAAGAGGAGCTAAATCAGATTTTAATGGAAAGATTTTAGAATGAGGAAAAAGATAAATGAACGGAGTCTGAAGATATGCCTTACCAACATAAAGATAAAAAGACTAAACATTTTCAAATCGAAAGTAGTTCATCTTCTAAGGTTTATGGCGATCCACATAAAAAGAATTATCAATATACTAGTGATGGTAGTGAAGATAATCATCATACCATAAAGAGAAAGTTTAAACCTTATGAAGAAATATCTAGAGAATTCAAGAAAATCAAGCCACCAACCTTTAATGATGAAACTAAGAAGGGAGAAGAGGCTGAATCATGGCTATCTGGGATGAAGAAATATTTTCAAATTGATAATTACTCTAATCAACTGAAATCCAGAATGGCTATTTATAACCTCAATGGGAAGGTAGATATTTGGTGGCAGGACCTAAAAAGATTAAAAGGCAATAGGGAGAAAAACATTAACTGGAGTACGTTTAAGAAATATTTTAAGAATAAATTTTTGTCCGAACAGTACTATGAGGAGCAGACCAAGGAATTTTATGAATTAAAACTGGGAACAATGAACATAAAAGAACTAAATAGTAAATTTATAAGTCTTATGTGGTATGTGTTGTATATTGTGGACAAGAAGCCTAAGGTACAACTGTTTCTCAATTGTTTACCCTATCGTATAAATGACAGAATTGAGTATGACAATCCAAAAACTTTAGAAGAAGTAATGAGAAAGGCGAATTTCTGTTATGAATATAATTGGAGAAAGGAAAGTATGAGAAACTGGAAGGTAAAAAGAACTAATAATTTTGAATAGAAGAAGAAAGGTTTTGTACCTAACCGAAATTTTAAGAATAATAACACATGGAATTTTCCTAATAAAAATTTCCAAGGGAGCAAAAGTAATTCAGAGACGAATCCAAATGGTCAAAGAAATAAATAATCTGTTAATAATCACAGTAACTATACCAATAATTTTGAACGAAAGGAACCAATAAAGTGCTTGGAATGTAATGGTCCTCATTATGCATCAATTTTCCCCAACCGAAAGAAGACTGCTAGAAACATACATATGATACAGGAGGAGATGACTGTCGGTGATCTAGCAAGGGCAATGTTAAGGATCAATGCAGCACTGGAGAACAGGCAAGCGGATTACCAAACTTCCATGGTGGAAGTGGAAGGTAAGATGAATCAAATACCTATATCTATTTTAATTGATCCAGGGGCCAGTTTAAGCTATATTTCTCCTAATTTAGTAGAAAAGTGTAAGTTTTCAGTACAAAAGTTTGCAAATTCTTGGTTAGTCCAGCTATCTACTGGTGCAAAGAGAAAGGTAATTATCTTTGTTAAGAATTGTACAGTAAAAATGGATCAGTTTGAAACCCCTGTTAAGCTTAATGTTTTACCTTTAGGTTCATATGATATGTTAATAGGTATGGATTGGTTAGAACAACATAGGGTATTATTGAACTGTTTTGATAAAACATTTACTTGCGTAAGTAATGATGGAGAACTAATAAATGTAAAAGGAATCCTTAGGAAAATAGCTGTAAGACAGATTTCTGCTTTGCAACTTAAGATAGTTGTTCGGAAGGGCTGTAAATCCTTCGCTGTAACAATAATTAATGAAGAAAATACTAGTAACAAGGATAAATTAAAACTAGAATATATTTTGATCCTAAGGGAGTGTTTGGATGTATTTTCGGAAGAAGTTATGAGACTGCCTCCAAAGCGGGAGTTAGAATTTACTATTGAGCTGGTACCTGGTGCAGTGCCCAGCTCAAAAGCCCCTTACCAGATGAATATAATTGAATTAAATGAACTAAAGTCACAGTTAAGGATATCATTAATAATAATTATATTAGACCCAGTGTGTCTCCCTGGGGAGCACTTGTTATTTTTGTTAAGAATAAGGATGAAACTCTACGACTATGTATAGATTACCGTCAACTAAATAAAATGACTATTAAAAACAGATATCCGTTACCCCACATAGATGATATGTTTGATCAACTACGTGGAGCAACTGTATTCTCGAATATTGATTTACGAACTGGTTACCATCAGGTTCGAATCAAAGATGAAGACATCTTTAAAACAACTTTTAGGACCAGGTATGGTCATTACGAGTTTGTTGTTATGTTGTTTGGGCTTACTAATGCCCCAACTATTTTTATGTGTTTGATGAATAATGTAATGCATAAATACCTGGATAGGTTTGTGGTCGTATTTATTGATGACATCTTAATTTACACAATTTCTAAAAAAGAACATAAAGAATATTTAAAAATTGTCTTACAAGAGTTACAAGAACATCAACTCTATGCAAAATTTAGTAAATTTGATTTCTTTAAGGATAAAATACAGTATTTGGGTCATGTAGTGACTAAAGAAGGAATTTTCCTTGACCATGAAAAGATAAAGGAAATCGAAGAATGGCCAGTCCCAAAAGACATAACTGACGTACGATCATTCATGGGGATTACTGGCTATTATCAAATATTTATTGAAAGGGTTTTCAAGAATTACAAATCCCATAACTTTTTTACAGAAGAAAGGGAAGAAATTTGAGTGGAGTCAAAAGTGTGAAGATAGTTTTAAAAAGTTAAAAACATTATTAACTACCACACCAATCTTAAGAATTGATGACCCTAATAAAGATTTTATAGTATGTACTGATGCATGCATTGATGGTTTAGGTGGAGTTTTAACTCAGGAAGGACACGTCATTGCTTATGAGTCTAGGAAGCTGAAGATTCATGAGAAAAATTATGCGACCTATGACTTAGAATTGGTTGCTTTCATACATGCCTTAAAAATGTGGTTTCATCATTTAATCGAAAGAAAGTTTATATTAATAACATATAATAAAGGGTTAAAATATCTGTTGGATCAACCTAACTTAAATGCTAGGTAAGCTACATGTCTAGTTTTCCTTAGTGAATATGATTTTGAAATCCAACATATTGAAGGAAAAGAAAATAAGGTTGCTGATGCATTAAGCAGAAATGCAAAACTGAATTTTATAGCAGCCATCAACACATATAAAACAGATTTAGAAGAACAGCTAGAAGAAGGAATAGACCAAGATGAAAATTATCGGAAATTACAAGCAAAGGTAAGATAAAATTTAATTGAAAGTTTAAGTACAAGGTATAGTTTAAACGAAAAATGATTATTATTATATAAAGATAGACTATATGTACCTAATGTGCCTAAAATTAAGTTGTTGATTTTAAACGAAATTCATAAGACTCCTTATTCAGGGCATCCTGGTTACCAGAAAACTATAACCATGCTAAAAAATGATTATTTCTAGCCAAACATGAAAAATGAATTGAAAGAATACATTGCTAAGTGCTTTGAATGTCACAAGTAAAGATTGGACATCAGCATCTAGCTGGGCTATTTCACCTATTACCTATTCCTAGATGGAAGTGGGAGAAAATTAGCCTTGATTTTATCACAAAACTACCTAGAAATCAAAACCTAAATGACTAAATAATGGTGGTTGTTGATAAATTGAGCAAGAAAGCTCATTTTATACCTATAAAAACTACTTATAAAGCTACAAATATTGCTAATATTTTTTTTAAAACAAAATTTTCGGTTACATGGAATATCGAAAGTAATAATTTCAGATAGAGACCCTCAGTTTATGGGCAACTTTTGGAAGTCTTTGTTTAAAGGATTAAATACTCCATCAGACTTCAGCACCTCTTTCCATCCTCAAATAAACAGACATACTGAAAGAGTAAATCAGGTATTGGAGGATCTACTCAGAATGTATGTAAAAGAACAGCCAGGTAAATGAGAAGCTTACTTACACCTGGTAGAATTTGCTTACAATAATCACTATCAAGCCTCAGCAAGGTATAGTCGTTTTGAAATTTTGTATGGAAGAAAGTGCAATACCCCCATCTCATGGAGTAATTTGGTTGACAGGTTAGTAGGACCTGAATTATTAAAAGAGATGGAGTTAATTGTAAAACAGGTACAAGGTAACTTGAAAGTTGTGCAAGATTGACAGAAAATTCAATCTTATCTTAAACAAACTCAAAAGGAGTTCCAGGTAGGTGAATATGTCTTTATTAAGGTGAGACCTAAAAAGAGTTCTTTGAGGTTAGGAAGTTGTGCTAAGTTAGCACCCCGATATTGCAAACCTTTTGAAATATTGTCCACAATAGGATAGGTAGCATATCGGTTAGCTTTACTGCCAAACTTAAAGGTTCACAATGTTTTTCATATTTTTGTATTAAAAAAAAAATATACATGATGCTACTCATGTTATTAAGTGGAATGATGTGCAAGTGGAGCCCAAATGAGATTTCCTAGTGGAACCAGATTGTATCCTTGAAAGGAGGGAGATCTCGCTTCGTAATCGCACCATTGGTCAGGTGAAGGTGCAATGGAAGCACCTTAGTCCAGAAGAAGCCACCCGAGAATTGGAAAGTCATATGCGGGATGCATATCCAATTCTATTTCAGGGAAATTCTGAAGAAGAAGAATAAATAACATCGAGGACGATGTTATAAATTAAGGGGGTGTGTATGTCACATGCCCCAATTTGCAAAACAATTTTATGTTATTGAGGAACATTATGTTATATTTTATGTTAAAGTTTATAATTAATGACCAAGTGAGGTCAAGGATAATTTAATGTATTGCAAAATATTTTATTAATAAATAAATAAAAGATGAGACAACAGCTTAGGAAAGCTGTTAAATGAGTGTTTACTGGTCACTTGGTGGAGAAGACTGGGTTGAGAGCAGATTGACATGTGGTAGCATCCTCAAACTACTTCTAGTTGTTGCAGGTGGCAACTTCCCTATTTTTGTTGTCATGATTCCCTAAGAAAGTGGAACAAGAGAAGGTAGCTCATTAAGTAAAAACTGACCCAAAATACCTAGGCATGCTAATAAAACTTCCCATTGAAGATAGTTGAGGTTGCTCATTCTAGATTTGTGATCATTCTGAGTGAATGAAGTGCACATGTGAATTCGATGGAGGGGACTAGCTAGTGTAAGTTTGAGGAGATAAGTGTTGTAGACCAAAACTAGTGCAGCTATTCTAAGCTAAAGTTCTTACTACTGTAAGTAGAACTGAGTTACTATTGAACACTCAATGGAGTTGCATAGGATCTCAAGACTACATCTCTCACCCAGTACTCTACCAGGAGGACCAGGAGATAGCTCGGGGGTCCTGAGAATTGTGGTCCAACTCTTCTCCAGGATTTGGTTGGGTGGAACAACCTCCTTAAGTTGTTGTCACCTCATCTATATTACGGGTTTTACTTGTTTAAGTTCGGTTATTATTTTATTTACTGCATCAGAAAAGTTTAAGAGTTTTTCATGATTATAGTATATTGTTGTTTTATTTCTGTTAGGGACAAATAGGAAAAGTTATTTATGCTATGAAAGTGAGTAACTAGCTAGATTAGGGTAAATCGGTAGAGACTTTGCTAAGTTAATTAATAGATAGAAAAAATTACCTAAACTGTATTTTTCCACACATATTGCAAGGAAGTACTCTAGTACAACAAGTATATTTATTTCGGATAAGTAGATTCAATAAAACTTGAATGCTTATGCAAATGATTACTTTCTATAGGATTTTGTGTAAATTATTTATAGAGCTTTAGCACCATTTGAATATCTACTTAAAGTATTTAAATTAATTAATTAAAGATAGAAGAACAAGTTTAAAATAATACATACTTGTATGTATAATATTTTATATAGTAAAACTAGTAAGGTTACAAATTATAAATCAACATTATTAGAAACAAACAGTATTATTAATTTTACTGCTGGAAAAATAATTCTTAACCAAAGATTATTCAAATATAGTCCTGTAATAAAAAACAAAATATCTTACTGATCTAGTTAGCTCTGTCCATCGAAAAAGTAAATAACATTAAAATAGTTAAAGTAAACCAAATATACATAAATATAAACCAAACTAAAATACTGATGAATCAACAATAAGCTGTGAAAAATCCTTTTAATAATAAAAACAAAACTGAACAAGCTGAGTCTCGGCTTGTAGTTTTTATTTATCATTCAGAGCTTAAAATCTTACATAAAAAGTATCAATACTTAAACAAGTTTCTCAAAATTTGAGAACAACCATCTATTCATCTACGGAAGCCCTTTACCAAAGTGAGTAGTGCTGTAAGAACATCCCTTCAAGTTTCTTTAAAAACCCTTATCAGATCTTCGTGAAGTGACCTAATGGCTTGACAGTAAAGTCACAGCTTAAAATCCAGTTTTAAAATTATTACCATACATTCAACTAAGTCCAAGAAGGCTCAAAACTAAATATGTAAGTCACGGTTTTGAAATCCTTACCCTCACATTAGAAATAGCCACTACGGCTTTTAAAAATAGTTTTTAAATGGAACAAACAGATCAAGTAAAGACCATGGCCGAACCAATAACCACAACACATGGCAGTGCCATAAAAATCCACCTCACAACTGTGCAGGACAAAAATCCCAGGTGAAACTGAGGCTTATCGGTTTCAAAGCCTTCACGAAAGCTCTGTTGATGAAGTTAACAATACTTCGAGCCACTGTGATGAGCTTGCACAAAAAACACCAAAAGAAGATGTGGGTTAATACTGAAATCCATAAATAAATAAAATTAAATTTATTCAAAGCAGTAAAACCAGTCAAAATTATTACCTATAGCACGGTGCAGCGGCTGGATATAGCAGTCTTACTCTGCTTCCCTCGCAAGCTTTACAAAATGAAGTGGAACCTTGCCAACATTATGCAAGTGTGCAGTATTTAAGATGGAGTCTCAGGCCGCGGCAAGATAAGACCAAAACCCTCATGGAGGAATGAGCAATCATTAAGAACTCAGTTCACACAGTGAATAAACCCCATCGCACTCTTTACTAGTTTAGAGTTCCAACTCTCACAGTAATGGGAAGGCGGAAACAAACCCTCAGTACTCTCAACATAGTTAAAAACCACCTCACGATGGTAGGAATACTTCTTACTCAACCTTTACACCAGCTCATAAGGCTCACAAAGGCCTGTGTGCTTTTTAATGGAGGTTCGACACCAAGAATGGTGGCCACGAGCTCTCGGCTCGACCACTCCACAACCCAGACAAATCAGAGCACATTTTTAGGGTTGAAGCCAGTTTTATAGCATCTCAAGTCAACGCAAAAACCCAATCATCAACCACCACCCACGTGTCCTCCAAAATCATTTGCAAATTATGGGTAATGAGCTATAGTTTGAGAGTCTCGTTTATATCCTATATAATCATTTCAGATACAAGTCAAAACCTTATATAAATCATTGCATAGTAACAATATTTGTTCCTTGTTTCGATTTCTTGGTTTATAACCATAGGATAGTAAAAAAATTGAAAAGTGCTCATTTTACTAGAAAACTTGGAATAACAATATTTTATCTATATTCTTCTTAGTATTAAACAATGTTTACATTTGATAATAGTAAGACAACAATGATGGAGATAAATTAACCTTCCCTAGAAGTACATAACCTTGGATCTTGTATTTGGAAGGTGTCATTTACAATAGGGTTTGTGTATAGTTTTAATTATAAGCCTAAAACATTTATACGAGTCCCTCAT
Source organism: Pseudotsuga menziesii (assembly GCA_001517045.1). Classification (NCBI taxonomy): domain Eukaryota; kingdom Viridiplantae; phylum Streptophyta; class Pinopsida; order Pinales; family Pinaceae; genus Pseudotsuga; species Pseudotsuga menziesii. Next base: position 237,420 of record LPNX010785778.1, read on the forward strand.
GTAAATTAATGCCTGCTTTTGACAATAGCGGTTTACAAATCAAGAAAGATAAACTAGTTTTATGAAGACACGAATCCTAGAGCAAGGATTAGTATGTAAATACATTTAGAAAGCACAATATATTTATTGAAATTGAGAGCTCATATAAAACAAAGTTTTATATACAAGAAAACTAAGTAATAAAACATGATTTAGAAAAATCACTAATATGGAGTATTTAAAGTTTAAAACAAGAACTCAAGTAGATATGAACAGAACCATATTCCAATTTCTAAATGACAAATATGTAATTATGGGTACAAGCATGTGTAACATATCTTCTCGTTTATAAAATTGTTAGGTCATTTGTAACGTCCTCGACCCTCCGACCGATGAAGAGGATGCTACCATGGCGCCAACCATCTAGGCTACCAGCCCCATGAGCATGTGAATTCATAAAAATGCTAAAATAGAATGCATTGAAGTAGAACATACACAGTTGCAATTATCTATCATACACAGTGGAAGCATCATACATTTATACAAGCATTCATTCAACATGTTCATCATAATCATTAACAGTAAATAGGGTTGCAGAAGTAAAATAGACAAGATCACTTATCTTATGAAGAACTCGTTCCACAACCAGCTACGTCGCTACAACGTTCCACCCAACCATAGGCTAGCGTGCTCCTTAATCTCTCAGCAACGCTGCCACCCCCGAGCTGGGCACGATTCTCCAAGGAATAGGGAACAAGCAGGCTTACACATAGCCAAGGATACACAAAACACAGCCAAGCCAACACAGTTGGGTTTATCAGGCCATCAACAAGACATCCAAGCCAACATGGTCAGGTTTATCAGGCCATTAAGGAGTTCGGAAAGGATAAATGCTAAGCTGGTGAGCTCATTACATAGCCAAGAACACCTACACCAGAACTAGCCTGGCTTCTAAGACACCCACACACACCCAACACAAGGAATCAGTCCCTTCTCTGCTACACAGTCCCTCAGGCCCTGCATTCCCTTCCAGTGCTATTCATGGGTTGTGGAGAAGAAAGCTAGCCCTCTAGCTCTGTCTATGTGGTTTCCAGCCACCAGGTTTATCAAGCAAACCAAGCCCCCATCCTTGCTCCCAACACAGTCTGAAGACCAACCATTGCACACATGCAAATAAATCAGCTGTCACAGCTTAAATAGGGAAAACAACTCTTGGGAAAATTTTAACAGTCCCAAACGCATCAGCATACACTAACAACAAACGTGGGGAACAACAACCCATTTTGCACAATCGAAGCTGCTGGGGAAAAAATTACACAGACCACACTGGGGAAGAAATTACAGTCTCCCAGCCTGTGCATGAGAGAAACTTGCACCAGAACCCAAAACACAGAGGAAAACATATGCACGGGCCACAAATCAGTAAGGAAAACTTACACACGGTCCCTGAGCGTAAAAACAACTCTCCACAGGAAAAATCATGGGTGATAGTGACCGAACAGCTCCCAGCTTGCTGCGTGAGTAAGAACAACGTAGAACCCACAATCAACTTGTGAGGAACGTATACAGCCACACCATCAGCAAATCTGTAGAGGAAAAACTACGTGGGTAAAAACCAGGAAAATCCTATGCATGAGAATAATGAACAGACAATGGTCCCTGTGTGAGGATGAGTAGCTCTGCTTATGCGCGTGGATGAACAGACAACAACGAGAATGCGTAGTGGTCATTTGTCTTCCCAACATGTGGTTCAATCCGCTGGTGGAGTGTGCGTGTGGGCAAGGAATGACAGTCCTGCCACACTCCACTCCCAACCATAACTGCCCCAGCTAACAACATCATTTCTTAATGGTGGTGGTTGGAGTAAAACAAGGAAAGATGACACATGGTTTTTTCCCCCATTCCCAAGGTTTGACATCCCCCACCCTTATCCTTGCGAAAATCATGCCCCTTCTCAATTTAGTTGCCGCGAACATAGTCGGTTGGGTTCATTTAATTAAAGATGCATATTTACATGATGACAAAACTTAATATATGCCGCATGCCCCAATATACCATCGATGACAATTTAAATCTGAAACATAGCATAACTAATCAATGGTGGGGCCTTGGCCTTTAGCTCCGCAGCATGATCATTTACAATATATACATCACATACATCTAATGCAATGGGGTCAAAACCAGGGTGTTACATCATTATGTTCTTATTGACAGAAGTAGAACTATTCTTAATCTATACAATTTCAAAATGAAATATATAAGCATATAGTTGAAAATACAAGAAGGAAGAATTACTTGGACCACGTATTATGGTGGTAAACTTAATTTCACATAACCCATCCTTTCACAACATTGTTTTACCATCATTCATGCAGTTCGATAACATTAGAAATACCAACAATACATTCTTCAAGGTTAAGCTGCAAACAAACATTTTTACTAGCATTTTATCATATGCTAGTTGAATTTTATACTCGCTTTGGATATTTTAGTGGTAACAACACCACTTGCCTATTTAGAACTTGTAAAAGAAGCATCATTCCATTGAGTTAGCTGTAAGATAAGTAAGCACCGATATGATCTAAGATTCTTTCCTCCTTAACAAAAGAAAGTAATAACAGACTTAGTATCTGTTTAAGATGCAGTTTTTCGCTCTTGTTTTCTAAAAATATAAACTGTTGTGTTTAACATCCCTAACATAGTACTTCAAGATAAACTAATAAATTATATAGAGTTAAAGAAATATAATGCTCTTTGTTAAATATTACTGTCTGAGTATCTGCTAACAGTTATTGGTTCATTGGCAATGACAACCTTGAACATTTTATGTTACATGAAATTTTTTAATTTTTTATGAATTTTTGGGCCATTACAACAAGGACTGTGTTCCAATCAAGATACCAAATATTGGAGGTATTATTTAATTAATCAAGTTTTTTTATTCATGTAATTCAAAGCCACATACCTGAAATTACTTTTAATTAATGATCATATTGTTTTTGCAAGAAATAATGTTTTTTATAAGAACCTGCATGAGAAGGATTTGGATATTTTTGGGCCCACCATTCGTACATGATGGAATTCAAAAAATGACAAATTGAAAGATGAATTGATGAACCACATGGTTAACTTCTTTGGTGATACCTTCAACAAAAAAGATGTCGCGGTAGCAACTGGCTTAAATTTGAAATATGCCAAGGAAGACTATAGGGAAATTTGAAAATTAACACTAAGTATGAGCATCCTCCAACGGTTCCATAGAAGGAGTGGAAGGAGCTAATGGATGATGCAAAGGAGAAGGAATTGAGAAAACAAGAAAAGACTCGTCCAATCGGTTCAAGAAGGTATGCCACATATCATATTTTTAATGAAAAATGTTCAATATTTTTGTTTACTTTTAACTATATTTAAGTTTTCATATCTAACATATTTGAAACCTTTCATAGGCTCCCCAACACCTCTAAAGAGACAAAGGAAAGGGTACAAAAACATGGGAAGCACAAATAATTTATTTATCACCGTATCGAACAAATAATTTATTTATCGATGTAGCGAACAAATAATTTTATGGTGTTATGCATTGCAGGGAAATTCTTTTCAAGAAGAAGACATTGAAGAAAACTTAAGGCTCGACTTCAAGTATGGTTTTCAACATGTGTTGGAACGTCGAAAAATCTTGGGGAAAACCCCAATTTCCTCATTGATGCACACAAAGGTAACTTAAAACCATCTGTGCATCTTCAATTTGCTCACATTACTTTGGATTTGAATTCTGTGTTATGTCAAATTTGTATATGTGATAACTTGAAACTTCTTAAGCATTGGAAAGATCTTAATATGATTTTTTTTAATAAATGAATGGTTTCAAGCATCCCCATAGTGTGACTTGAGTGACCTTGGTGTACTTGGCCTTATTTTTTTATAGACTTAGTTGTGTCAAACATCTTACCAAAATAATTGATTTTCCTCATAATAATACCATCATTATAATGTACTTGTGTAATCTATTCATGAATCATTACATTGAAAAATAAATTTATTTTTTGGTTTTGAGGGTGAGAGCAACAAAAGCAGTGATTGTAGCGGTACCAAACTGGTACCACATGGTGGGGAGCTGCCTCATGTTGGTGGCGATCATCCCAGCCATGATTCAGATATGTATGCTATAAAATATAAGTATTTATTATGATTTCAAATATATAATTGATGACGTGTAGTAATAAATTTTCTTCTGTGAATGGCAGAGCATGTACCTTCTCATGCTCAAATGGAAGAGGAACAAATGGAAGAACAAATGAACACTCCAGTTGTCTCATCTAGTCATCCAATGGGTAAAGATCATTGTAATGATCTTGGAAATAATTAAATGCGTATCTCAATAATAAATAAACATTTATTTCTATATAACTCTATTGGTTTTTGTAGATTATGCCCCTCTCTAGTGACCTCCATGCCCTACTATTTGACGTACCAGCAGTATGGTATGGGAGATCATTCCCACCCAATCAACAGAAATAGAGGGAAAAACAATTTCAACGTTAAATGACAATGAATTAGATGTCCCAATCTTGGACTTTATGAAAAAAAAGAAAAGCACAAAAAATGTAGTTGTATACATTTAATATTTGTATTTGTGTTAGTGCTTGTTTTTTATAATGTGTGACATCTTCTGAGGACTATGGGTATCCTCAAGGGGTTGGCTACCCCTTCCTGAGTTAACTTGAGGAAGATGAGATGACCACATGAGATTCCTTATCTAGTGATGATGATTATGAGCTTCCACTCTTTGCATGAGACACATGAGACATATGGCCACATACAATTGAAAAGGTCAGGTAACCTACCCTCTTGATGTGCATGAGCCATGTTGCGTTGTTATGTTACGTTGACTTGCTTGTTTACTTGTATGTGATGCTTAGCCTTATGGTGACTCGCGATTGACCCTTGCATGGTAACATTAAGCTATACAACCCTTAAATGTTGATGTCCATATTTTTGATGACTAGCGTGACCCCTTCGAGGGGTTTTCCACCCTTGCGTTGACCTTAATAGCCTTCCTTAGGTGTCATCCACCATAGCGCTACCATATGTGACTTTTTTGGAGTACTTTGCTGTCATTTTTTATTGTGAGTTGGTCACACTAATTTGTTTCTACTGTTTTGTATTTGTTAGGGTTGGATGATCTATTTTAGGATCTATTTTGGTTCTTAGTTCTCTCCTTTCACAGGTATGTTTGTCTAGTTGAGTCTCATGCAAGTAACCTAACAATAATGTTGAAGTCTGTTTAGAAGCATTTTTTCTAAGGATAAGAGAGCTCTACCCTAACATCTTATGTTGAGTTTATAATTGATTCATATATGATATATCATGGTATTGTTATATATTGTTATCGTTCATTAACAACTTAGATCTAATATAGATCCCTACTCTTATTATTGTTATTGCTTTAAGTACTTTAATGCTTATTGTAACTCATTGTTTCTGGGACATGCTGGACATGAAGGATATTTAGGATATGAAGGTATTGAGGGCACATTGGGTTTCCATCCAATGCTTCGTTGTTTCATTATTTTACATTGTAGATCTAGTGTGTTTTATTGCCTTGTATCAAATATCAAGATCAATTCTATTTTGCTAGAAGGTGTAGCAGTGCGTGTAAGTCCATTCGGGTGGAACGATAGCGGTCCATTTGGGTGGATCAATGCTATCATTTCTAGTTTGCTACATCTATCATCTTCAACCCAAGAATCGTTAGCACCTACATCAACAATTTTTTGAGTTTGTCCCTTCCTTTTCCCTCTATTTCACCTTAAAAAATAAGGTTAATCAGGTCACAAAAGAAAACTAGTAAATTAAACCTAGTTAGTTTGCTTTCCTTTGTTAATTTGTTACTCTTTCCTATTTGTTTTTTAACCCTAATTGAATTACCTTAATTAATCTACAACCCTATATAGCCTAATTAAATATAAAACCTTAATTAATCTAGTGGAATTATCTTCTTAACTTTTATTCCTATCCTCCCCTCCCAGGGTTTATCAGTTTTGTCCCAAAATGGAGTGGTGTCTCCACTCCCTCCCTATTATGGTAGTGTGGTGCCTCAATCTAACTGTAACACTACAAAAGCTATATAATGTTAACTTTTATTTGGATTAAATTAGTGAAGGCTCCATTGTGTTAGTTTATTTCATTATGCAATGCTTGCATATAAGTTGTAATAAAGGGAAATATGCCCATGAATTTGATTAAAGAAAGAAATTCCATGATTTCTTAGAAGGGATAATGGGGGGCATGTTTCACAAGTGGCAAAATGGAAAAAAGGAAAAAAGGAAAAAAGGTGAGTGATGTGAATGTGCTTGTGGGAAGGAAGGGTTGTCTATCAATTGATTGAGTTGTGAATGTTTTATGCTTCTGTAGGATCTAGCCTGCTTCTTTGACTTGTTAGCTGTTACTTGTTCTTGCTCAGTTCGTGAGGGTTTGGAGGTTTTGATGAATGTTTTTTTTTCTCAATAATTGTTTGGGGTTTGGGATGAGTGAGAGATCCCCCCTTGTCACACTTAGGCCCTCAACTTGGGGGTGGATTTGTAAAGTGTGAGCCTATGGCTAGGTGGAAAACCTCTAGAGTAGAATCATTCTGCAAATTTGATCCCAAATTAAGTATTTGCTCCTTTCTTGTTTATGCGGATGCACCCTTATTTCCCTATTCCTCTTTATTTCCACAAGACATCATCCAAGTTGTTTTTGGTCTACATCTTGTTACTATTTATATTGCATGGGTGTCCACCAAGGAGTTCTGAATCTTTCTTGGCATAAAAGAAACTTGTAGTGACATTCTAGGCATTAATTTCTCAAATCTCAACAGCCTAATGTGTGTGAAATAGCAGCAAGAAGTCTGATCCCTCAAGTCTGGGAAAACCTGGATGTGAAAGCAACCTTAATTTTCCATGATTTTGTATCTAATCAGCAATGAAGAGCATCATTTTAAAATTTGTATTAATTTCAGTAGTAATAGGCCTATTTCATAATTCTGGGTTGAATTTGAGGATTAATTTCCAATTATGAACACCCATGCAGTAGTGTGTGAAAGTTTTGGGCATATTGGGAGAATTTCTGAGCAGCAACAAACATTAAAACACCTTGAATCAATAATAAAACATAGGCATATCCCAATCTAGGAAACTAAGGAAGCCTATGTTAATTTCTTATACATGTAAGAGTAGCCATAAATCCATAGATCAAAGTGAGCATGTGTTTAAATATGCATTTATTAGCCTTAAAGCTCTTTCACAAAAATAGAGAATTTCCTTCAGCCAAGACTACAATTACTCATTGTAGTCTTCTAGTTAATAAAACATTCCATTTATAAAATGTCCAAACTTTCAAAACACTTTTACTCGAAAAAAACAATAGAGTTTACGAATATTAAGATCTCCAGCCTTGATTACTAATTTCAAAATGGTTTAGGAAATTTGAAATCTCCGAAGATATGGGAAAAAGAGATAGTATGAAATCAATATTTGGCCTCTAGAAATATGATCATAATAGAAAATAAATCCAAATTGGTAATTTGAGAAGTTTTATATATAAAAAAATATTCTCTGAAGTTGTATGTTTTGGAAGCCCAGAAGGTGATTTTGTGAGGGTTGATTCATACCTTGGAGCATAGTGTTTAGTCCTTTTATGCCATCCAACAGATATTCTACCATTAGGAGACATTCTAAATCTAGACCATATAACAAAAAACTGAGTGTTCAAACTTAATTTATTAACTGTTGAGCATGATAATGGCATTTTTTCTAGGATGGCAATGGTTCAAACTTCAAATTCTGAGGTAGCATAACATAGAGCTAAAATCTTGCACTTGTTAATTTGTATGAGGTAGGAAAATGGAGGTAAGATATGATAGAAGGATTCCATTGAAAGTAGGAGATTTGGGTTGGATGGATGTTTCTCAATCCTTTGAGGATGCATGTGTGCCATTTTCACATTTTTCTTCCTAATAATATTTCTCAAGACTTAAATAAATCCTATACTAATAAGTAATAGGCTATGTGCTTGAAATATATATGTTATCCTATACAGTTTTGAGGAGGCGATTTAGTCTCTAATACTCGTTTCCTACAAACATCATTGTAAGAGACTAGATGTATTCCTAGATTTGAAGTACAATCTTTGTTGTGAATTCTAGGGTAAAATAGCTAGTCTCAAACAGCTCACCAATCTCCATATGTTACCCACCAACATTGAATTATGAGACTTGTGTGGAGCTTGCATGGACACTTATATAGACCTACCTAGAAGGTCTACAGTATGCACACTTGCTAAATACTAGTGTCTCTCTTCTCTAGTGATGCACGCCTTCTGAAATGTGGTCTCTCTCACCGTTAGCTAGTCTCAAAACACTCACCAACCTACTAGTATTTGGAACCACTAGTGAAACTGCTAGATGCACCAAGTTCCTTATAAGTTGAGTGCATGCGAACACCTTTTGGTAGAAATATACATTTGTGAGATATTACTTTTCATCGATTCTAAAGATATATGTGAGACAAATTAAATATCTTGAGATGAACAGACCACCAAGGTTTCATGGGGAGAAATTAGTGTACATATTGATAGGGGGAGAAGTATGGTTAGATAAAGAAAAGGAAATAAAGTGAATCAGAATTGTGATGTTGTCATTTATGCATGCATACCTTTTATGAATTTACTAGATGACTGTTGATACATTCATTATTAGGGCATGTCCTTAGATGTCACTAGAATTTCAATGATAAAGTTAAACAATTAACAGGTACAACTCTTGAAATTTTCTTCACTTGCATATTGAAACGTGGCTTGGGTTCCACATTTCTCTTCACTTTTATACGCATGCTTTGGGATGATGCACCAGTATTCATCCCTCATGGGAGTAAGATGCCAAAGAAGTTTCCAGGATGTAGGTATGCCTAGATTTGAAATACAATCTTTGCTGCTAATTCTATATTTTTTTTAAATACACAGTAAACGTTGCTATAGAGATGTACTCGGTTTATTATAGAGACATAATGACATTTCTATAGCAATGCATCAGTGCTTAGTCGCATCTAATTTGTGACAAACTATCATCGTTATAGTGAGAAGTTGTCATCTCTATAACGATGATAAACCGTCACTATAACAACGGAAAAGGACTTAGGTTTTTCTTAGTTGCAACATGCTTTCGTGCCTATAGACACGCATTGGTGTCGATATTGCAACAAACGTACGTCTCTATACTGATGATTATATGTCACTCCCATGATGCAATGTGACTTAGTCACTTGATTTTTCCACAATATTTTGTCGCTATCACGACACCACAACATCACTAAAACGACGGAATATAACTTAGTCGCTTGATTTTTCCACAATATTTTGTCACTATAGTGACGCCAAAACATCGCTCAAGTGACACAATATGACTTAGTTGCATTAGTTTTCCACAATATTTTGTTGCTATAGTGACTCCACATCGTTGCTATAGTGACACATGAACGTCACTATATCGACGCTTATTGTTTTTTGAATCAAATTCCACAATAACCACGTGTCATCTATGTTATGTCGCTATAGTGACAGAATATTCAAACTGTGGTTAATACATCGATAATTTTTCCACAAAAATTTGGGCTTCATTTCTTCACTATAGCGACATAAAAGTGTTTCTATAGCAATGATTTGCTGTGGGAAAAAATTTCACATGTACTAGTGTGACAATGCTTGGATTTATAGTAGTCACTATGAGTCAAAACTTCATTCTTTTCATGCTAAGTCTGAATAAAATTTCATCTTTACAACACAATATAGATTTAAGATTTTAATTCAACTATTATTGAGTGAGTGATAATGTGCCTCATAACACATTTCTATAATTATGTCAACTAAATGTAAATTTCATAATCCATTCACTATAACATAGGAAGTTAATACTGATATTAATATGTTTCAATATTCTAATGATATATTAGCTAATTGTTGTAATCTCACAGATCACATAAGGTTACTAATAATACATACTAAAACATACATAAATATAGAACAGAGACAAGAGACAAGAACAGATAGGATTAAACAGATTATATTAATACAATGAGTTCATACAAAGCAAAGAACTGAACTGAGTTCTCATTTGGATTAACAGCCTAATATATACAACTTACAAATGGTTACAAAATAACTACCTGTCGGTTCGGTGAACTGACGCGACTTTAGATGGCCAACTTAATCTCTTTAGTTTAGTCGGCCGACCGACTTAGTCGGCTGATCGACTAAGTTGGCCCATCGACTTAGTCGACTAATTGACTAAGTCAGTCCTCATACAAGTCAACTTATCGACTTGCTCCTTCTACATCTCCCCCACGAACAAAATGTTTCTTTGTCCTGAAGAAACAGGGAGGTACAAAATTTGTTTGTTTGGTCTTCAATATTTTTATTGTGGTGGGCTGTGAAGACGGATGGTTGGTCTTTTCTACACACAGACCTCAACAATAGATGGAGTTGTGATAGAGAGGTGATGTTGGAAGTCTGTCCAACTCTGCAAATCTTTCTGGATGTCGATGGTTAATGTGGTTAATCTTGACAACACCGACATCTTCTCCGAGATGGGGACTTCCGCGATATTTTCCATGTTGGGGCCCAGGAACTGGTTCTGTTCTTCTGCTGTGTCGATGAGTCGTTTCATCTGTGGGCAGATGATGTCAACTTTCTCTAAGTTGGGAAGAGCTTGTTGCACCCACTGATGTGCTTCCCGTTCTAGTTTTTGTAGTTTGTTGGTTTCCAGCACTATCTGTTCTTCTATTGTCGACCTAAGTGCTGCCTCTGTGGTCTTCCTTCTCTCCAAACCATGAATCCCTTGCCGAGTCTGTCGTGTCTAGTGATAAACTTGCCCATAGTGAGTAGGCCAGTCTCTTAGGACTTCTTCGGTGATGACAGACTCCTCCATATGGTCCTGTAGTACTTTATATGCTTCGAAGAATGTAGTGTGCTATGCTAGTAGCATTCTGGCAGTCTCCTCTTTCTGTTCCTGCTTGGTTTCCTGGAGGCATGCCTAGATGGTCGACACCATGCTCTCAAATAACTGGTATTCTCTTTCAAGTGGTCTATCGGTGTCGACTTCTATGGGGCCTGGTATGACAGACTAAGCTAAAGTCCTGCATTTGTCGAGAAACTCGACCTGTTCTGTATTTTTGTCTGTGAGCTCTTTAATTTTTCGCTCAGTCCGTGTCTTGGCTTCTTTGGCTACAATTTTGAGGAGTTGGCCCACCTCTGTTTCGGTCAAGGAGCTTGCATCTCTTAAGCTAATTTGAAGTCTGGGAGTCTTTCCATGATGCTCCTTCTTCTTCTTGTGATTTTCTGCCTCTGTCTCCTGTGTGCCTGCAATAGTTGAAGGGGGGCCTTTGGTTTGCGTGATAGAAATCGATGGTTTTTCTAGCTGGGGAGGTGGTATGACCACCTCTAGCTGTGTGGATGTAGTTGGTTGGGGTAGGTCTGTCTGTGAATCAGGGGGTGGTGGGGGTGGTGGGGATTCTTGTGGCGGTGGGGAGGGAGTGGGGGAATGGTCAGGGGTGATGGGTTTGGGGGAAGTGCGGTGTGGACTTTCGTCAGAAGGTATGTCTGCTTCTGGCTCTCAGATTCTTACATGATGGTAACCAGACCTCAATTCAATCTTTGAAAATACCTTTGCTCCTATAACTTGATAAAAAAAGGTCATCAATTCGAGGTAAAGGATATTTATTTTTCATAGTGACTTTGTTCATTTGTATGTAATCAATACATAACCTGAGTGTCACATCTTTATTTTTCACAAACAAAACTGGTGCTTCCCACAGCTACACACTCGACATGATATACTTCTTTTCCAAAAATTCTTGAAGCTGCATCTTCAGCTCTAGCAATTCTAGTGTGCTCATCATGTAGGGTGTCTTCGACATAGGTGCTTCTCTAGGCACAAGGTCAATTGTAAAATCAATGTCTCTCTTTAAAGGAAGTCCCAAAATCTCATTAGAAAAAATATCCCTGAATTCCTACAATACATGAAAGTTCGCCAACCTAGGAATTTCATTCTCTGTTTCCTCCAAAACATGGGATACATAAAACTGGAAACATTTCCTACAAAACTTCTTCAGCTACACTGCTGAAATATTCCGAATGTAAATCACCTTTGGAACCCCTCTTACAACCCTTGGGTTTCCTTCTTCATCCATGCATTCAAATGTCTTTTTGTAACAATCAAGCTTAACTCTGTGCACTTCTAACTAGTCCATTCCAATGAGAATATCATAGGGACCAAGTGGCAAAACATTTAGATCTTCATAAGTGATTAACCCATCCATAACCAATGGACATCTTTCTACCACTTCACTAACTTTTCTCCTGGTTCCGGTGGCTAGTTGAACGAACCATGATTTTTTATGCTTTGATTTCTTAAAAGCACAAATCTCAACAATTCTAGGAGTAATATAGTTGTGAGTAGATTCAGGGTCAATCAAAATAGAAACAAATTGCTCAGGAATCTTACCTTCAACTTTAACCACAGTTTACCGATGATATTCCTGGTGGTCCTCTAGCGCTGCATAGATTCTAGGGACAATCCTTGCTACTTGACCCACTGTTTCTGCTTCTTGAATGTTGTGAACTTGCCTTAAATACCCATTCTCATGTAGATAGTTCCTGAACATATGGTTTCCTCCACATCCCCAACATTGGAGTGGTTCTCTTGGATTCTTTGAATCTCATGGATTTTCTCCCATCATTCTGGTCAGCTTAGTCACAGCTTGTGAGGGTTTCCTTTGCTGATTTTGGAAGTGAGAGGGTTTGAAAATTTTCTTCCTTTGGTCGAACTTCTCATTCTTCTTGTACTTCCATGCCTTATGCTAATTAGGTCTTCCTTTGTTATGATCATATCAATACTTGACCTTCCTTATTGCCTCTTCTGGAGTTCAAGGTTCATCAAACTCAATTCTATTTTTATATGATTGAGGTAGACCACTTAGAAAATGTTGAATTTTCACTTTATGATCCTTGATGTATCTGACATGCCCCAATAGCTCCACGAATTTTTTTGCATATTGTTCCATGTTCAGTTATCCCAATTTCATCTCATGGAACTCTTTAATCTTGTCATCATAGTACCTATCAGAGAGGTACTTCTGCTTGAAATACTTCTTGAACTGTTTCGACACAATATTTCTTTTGTTAATACTTTTCACTTACCTGAGGTGCTCCCACCATATAGATTCTCTTCCATTCATATTGAATATGGCTACCTTTTCCTTTATATTTCCCGAGTAGTCTTAGACTTGGAAATATTTTTTCATCCCAAGAAGCCAAGCTTCAGCTTCTTGACCAAATTTTACCTCACCATTAAAGGTAGGAGGATTTTCCTTCTTAAAATCATCATGTGAATTGTTTTGGTAATTCCTTTTTCTCTTATTCCTGTGAGATGAAAAGCTTGAACCCCAAGTGGATCTTTCAGAGTTGGATGATCCATTAGAAGACCTTTTTCTTCTTTTGGCACTACTCATACTTCCTTCTAGATTTACTGCCCGATGCCCATAGTTTATCTGGTTTTGGATGTCTGTCAAACTCTGTAGCATGGATGCATTTAGATCATTCTTCTCTTCCTGAGCTTTAATCATTCTCTCATTGTCTTCTTTGTAACTTTGCAACTCCACCCTTAGGGTTCTCATGGTGGCTGCAATATCTAGGGTAGTCTCTTGATATCTTCTTTCATTGTATTATGTTTTCAACATTTCCAACTTGAATGTTTTGGCCAATAGCATCTGCCTCGAGCTCATAGGGATCATGTGCATCATTCATTCTATTCATTCTCATGGTCGAGCCAAACCAAACTTTTCCAACTGCACTATGAATTTGAAAAATGTGTTAATAATCAAACCATTAGTTGTGTAACAATTTCAGAATTTAAATACGATTGTTAGCTGTGATGTTGCAACCAATAGCTCTGGAAACTATTCTCTTGGCCCATCTAGGCCCAATGTTGTAACCAATAGCACAGATACCATAATGTCACATACCTGCCCCTCTACAGAAGCATAAAATGGAGGAACGCAACTCTCTTCTCACTCTGATACCACAATGTCCTATCCCCTCCCGCCCTAAAGGAGAAACGATACCACTAAACCTACTCTTATACACTAATTTCCTTGAGACTGGTGCCCATACACATGACTGATATGCAGAATCTTTTAAAAATTATCTTTACTATATCTTTAAACACAATCATGGGTCCTGTAACATCCTTTAACATTCATTCCTAGGCTTAAAAACAACTGTAACTATTGTTCCACCCTTGACAGACCCATTTGGCGACCAGAAAAACCTTTTCCACATTGAACCTGTCCTTTCCGCACTCCACCCTCCACATTCCCCTTTCCACCTTTCGCTATGAAATATAGGAACCAAAAACATAATGTGCGATGGAGTCATTCAACCAATTTCTTTATTCGGCCTTCTACATTTTCACCTTCTATTGTATAACTTAGGAATCAAAAACTCAACATTCGACGGAATTAATTAACCACTTTATGCCTTTCGTCTTCCTCCTTTCTGCCTTCTGCTGCGGAACTTGGGAATGTGAAACACAGCATTTGACAAAATTACTTAACCACTTTTCACCTTTCGCCTTCCTCCTTACCTCCTTCCACCTTTCTTCCTTCTGTTGTGGAACTCGGGAATCAGAAACTCAACATTCGACGTAATTACTTAACCACTTTCAGCCTTCCACCTTTCACTTTTCCTCCTTCCACTACAGAACTCGAGAATTGAAAACTCAACATTCGACATAATTACTTAACCACTTTCCACCTTCTGCTTTCCACTGCAGAACTTGGGAATCAGAAACTCAACATTCGATGGAATTACTTAACCACCTTCTGCCTTCTGCCTTCTGCTACGAATGTCAGGAATCAGAAAACCAACAAATCAATAAATTGAGTTTTTCACTTACCGCTTTCTGCCTTTTGCATTCCGCACTACGCAGGAAGATTCCCGATCATGAAAAACCAACACTTGGACTCATTTCTATTTCTAATTTCCTGACTTATTCCTTTCGCCTTCTGCCTTCCATAAGAGGTCTCTAAGGTACTGAAATCTATGCGTTAGCTTAGAATCTCCAGCTCTTTTCCTGCTTTCGACTTTCACCTTCCACAGGTGGATTCTGGGGTGTGGAAAACCAACATTCTCACTTGTTCTTATTTTCTCTGTTCCTTTTGACACTGTAACCAGGATTCCATCCTCCATGAATTTAAACAAAATGCAATGGAAAATACAAGGCATATAAAGATGCAAAATGCAGGGACATTTAACAATATTAAACTCTACCTTATCTTGAATAAGCAATCAACATAATGATTTCATTCATAAGCAAATACATTGCATAAAAAACACAACAGAGAATACTTATCTTGAAGATGAAGTTGTCCCCCAACTAGCTATGTCACTACAACATTCCACCCAACCAGAGGCCACTTGTGTTCATCAATCTCTCCACACAACTTCCACCCCCTAGATGGGCATATTTCCAAAAATAAATAGGGAACAACAGGCTCACACTTAGACATATCATAAAACATAGTAAGTTCAACCTGCATTTTGGTTTATTAGACTACACATAATCAAGCCAATATTCACATTAAGTACAAACCAAGCCAACATATTGGTTTATCAGGCTGCTTAGCAAAGCCATCTCATTGCTGGGTTTATCAGGCTACTTAACCAAGCCAGCATTCACAGTTGGGTTTATCAGGATGTCCAGCCAAGGATCACACATGGCCAAATGCACAACAAGACATAGCCAAGCTAGCTACCAGCTGGGTTTGTTAACCCAAAAAATCCCTCACTCATCTCTACATGGCATACACCTCCCAAGGACACCCATGCACATCCCTCATTTGACCCCATTTGACCCCCACACCCTTAAGAAGGCTTAAAAACATGAAAAAGGGCTTAAAAACCCCTAAAAAGAGCCTAAATAGCTTTCATAGGAGCTAAAGCCTCCAAAATGGGGATAAAACCCCTCAAAGGAGCCTAAAACCCTAAAAGAAGCTAAAGATTGAGCGAAAGGGGATAAAAACCCAAAAAAGGGGCTAAATCCCTGACCAGGGGCTTAGAACCCTAAAAAAGCTATAAATAGAGGGGTGGGGGTCACTCTCAAAACATTCCTCCCTTGCATACTGTTATGCTGCCCGAGTGGATGCCTCGATGTCATTTGCCTCTCAAGCCACGCACACTCTCTCTTATCCATCCTCCCATTGAGCCATAGCTCCCCCATTGCCAAGAGAGAGGTTCTTCTCCAAGCTAGGGCATGGTGGCCCATTTCCACCAAGAGGTATAAGCTTTGTTTATTGTCATTTTTATTCTATTTTTTCTAACTTACTTTGCTTGTAGGTTTATTTTATGTTCTAACAGGTTGTATGCAGGTTTTTGGAATCTAACCTTGTGTGCAGGGTTTCCATTTCTTTCTTTTATGTTCTCTTTGCTTCATTTTTGCTTCATTTTTCTTGCATTACCATCAGGAACCCTACCCTTCCATCCTATAGACGGAAGGTAGCCATTCCTGCCCTATAGCAAGGGAGAAATCCCTACTACAGGGCTTATTAGGATGCTTAGCCAAGCTAGTTTTTTATTGGGTTTATCAGCTACCCAGCTAAGCCAATATACAATTGGGTTTATCAGGCTTTCAACCAAGCCAATCAATGTTTGGGTTTATCACGCTGCTAATGCTGTGGAAAGGAAGAATTTCTAACCAACCACTCTTATTATTTTGTGAGGTTCTTCTCAACACTAGATTTATCAATCCCATTCGGTGTCTCTTTCACTCCTAAGTTTTGCATACATTTCAGAACCAAACCAGGGCATGCATAACAACAAACCACAAGGAGACACAACAACAGAGGGCTCCACTCTGTAACATTGAAAACATATTTGCATCCCCATCACCTTGTAACATGGGAGAGATATTGTTTCATTTGCACAACACACCAAGGTTCCATAGAACACTATAGTAAAACAAAGATACTGTGGAACAACTCTTTCACGACTCAGGATAGTCGATCACATAATGAACAATCCACAACCAAGAACAACCGCAACTGTGGGATAAGGATAAATGAACAAACCACCACCAAGAACAAAAACAAAACCTTCTTGCCCCTGAGGGAAATACAGAATGGGAACGCATTCACGTTCGTACTTGCTTCATGAAGCAAGAATTTGTCTTCCCCATACTATAGACTTGCTCAGACTGCTGGTTGGCTTAGTCACGAAACCGACTACCATGCCTTGCTCTGCCGAAGGCATTAACTACCTCAATCACTCTTTTGGAAGAATTCAATGATTGAGTGCAGAGGAAAAAAAAGTAGTTGAGGTTTTATGGGTTCTCCCATTAGCATCTGTCCTCACCCTATCGCTCAGGAGTTTGACCAACTCCCCTCCCTATTCCCTGTGAAATCATGCCCCCATCTCTTTCATTGCACTGCATAGCTAGTTGTGGTATTTTATTGAATTGTGTATTTACATGATGAATTCAAAAATATACTGTGCCTAACTTAGCACCATAACCATCGGCATCAACCTTGATCATTGATCCAGACAACACCAAATCAATGGCAAAGCCTTGTCCTTGAGCTCCTTTCCATGATTTAATAGAATATATACATCATGTACAATTTGAATACCATGGGGTCAAAACTGGGGTATTACAAGAAATGTATCTATGAGATATCAAATGGGTATTCAATGAATTCAATTTCACCTCTTCCATTTGGAGCTATCAACGGATTTGCAACAAGACATCAGTTGCACCAAAGATTGTGAATTTTTTCAATTTTTGAACTTTTATTAAATCCTATTGTAATCAAGATTATGGGAAACCACACAAAACTCACAATCATGGTTACGGCTATGGGTCAACCACATAAAACCCACAGTTATAGTTTAACCTCACAAAACCCTTCTCTTCATTGGAAACTGACACATTGTAATCATGAGTCTCTTTTTAGCATGAAATGACATTCTGCCTTGTTCTTTTTTTCTCTGTTCCACCTCCCGCCTTCCACGGGAATATTTTGGGATGTGAAAATGCTCAAGTAAAATGCCTTATAGCTTTGTAACCAAGATTCCAGCATCCATGAATTTAAACAAAATCTAGTGGAAAATACAAGACATATACAAACGAAAAATGCAGGGACATTTAACAATAGTAAACTCTACTTAATCTTGAATAAGCATTCAACATAATCATTTCATTCATAAGAAAATACATTGTATAAATAACGCAACAAAGAATACTTATCTTGAAGATGAAGTTGTCCTGCAAATAGCTATGTCACTTCAACGTTGCACACAACCATAGGACAGTTGTGTTCATCAATCTCTCAACATAACTGCCACCCCCAAGTTGGGAAATATTTCCACTAGGAACTAGGGAACAATAGGCTCACACGTAGCTAGAACATAACACACAGTCAATCCAACCTACAGTTGGGTTTATCAGATTGTCCAACCAAGCCAATACATAATTGGTTTTATCAGGGTGTAGGAATACAAGCCAAAACACTGTTGGGTTTATCAGACTACTCATCCAAGCCAGATAATAGTTGAGTTTATCAAACTGCACATAGTCAAGCAAACATTCACAGTAAGGACCAACCAAGCCAACATATGGGTTTATCAGGCTTCTCAACCAAGCCATCTCACTATTGGGTTTTTCAGGCTACTCATCGAAGCCAATCTATGTTTGGGTTTATCAGTCTGCTAAGGCAGTGGAAAGGAAGAATGGATAAGCTAGTGGCTCGTTCAATAGCTAGGGACACCTCCACAAGATCTATCTCGCCTAGAATCCACAATACCTACACACCCAACACGAGGAAGCATCCCCTTCTCTGCTCCACAGTTCCTCAGGATATGCATTCCCTTCCAATGATCTTCAAGGTGTGTATAGAAGATTCACCAACCACTCTTATATTTTTGTGAGGTTCCTCTCTGCACTAGGTTTATCAAGCCCATTCAGCATCTCTTCCACTTCTAAGTCTTGTATACATTTCAGAACCAAACTAGGGCACACATAATAGCAAACGACAAGGAGACACAACAACATAGGGCTCCACTCTATAACATAGAAAATAGGTTTGCATCCCACTCACTCTGTAACATAGGAGAGACAAGGTTTCATTTGGACAGAAGAGACAAGGGTTCCATACCACACTATAATACAACAAAAATATGGCGGAACAACTCTTCCGTGGCTCAGGGTAGTTGATCACATAAAGAACAGTCCACAACCAAGAACAACCACGACTACGAGATAAGGATGAATAAACAACCCACCACCAAGAAAAACAACAAAACCTTCTCACGTCAGAGGGAAAAATGGACTAGGTATGCATTAACGTGATTACTTTCTTTAGAATCAAGAATGCGACTTCCCCAGACTGCAGACCTACTCAGACTGCAGGCTGGATCAGTCGGGAAACCAATTGCCATGCCTTGCTCTTCCCAAGGCATTAACTGCCTCAACCGCTCTTCTAGAAGAATTGAATGATTCAGTGAATAGGACAAAGAGGTAGTTGAGTTTTTATGGGTTCTCCCATTGACATATGTCTCACCCTATGGCTCAGGAGTTTGATCAAATCCCCTCCCTATTCGTTGTGAAATCATGCCCCCATATATTTCATTGCAATTCATAGCTAGTTGTGGTATTTTATTAAGTTGTGTATTTACATGATGAATTCAAAAATATACTACACCCGACTTAGCACCATCACCATTGGCATCAACCTTGATCGCCGATCCACACAACATCAAATCAATGGAAGGGCCTTATCCTTGAGCTCCTTGCTATGATTTAATACAATATATACATCATGTACAGTTTGAATACCATGGGGTCAAAACTGGGGTATTACATTCCCCTCCCCCTTACATTAGCATTGTCCTTAGTGCTCTGCAAAATTGAACAAAAATTGATGTGCCAATCGCATGGCATCCCCTAGATCCCATGTATCCTCATCATGACCGTAGTGCTTCCACTACACCTTTACCTGTCCAACTGCTTGATGCCAGAGCATTATGACCTTCTTGTCAAGGATGTGCAATGGCCTGGTTTGGAACTCTCCCTCGGGTTCCACCTAGATCACATCCCAATTTATCACATGGTTAGGATCATGTACATATTTCTTAACAAAAGAAACATGAAAAATATTATGAGGTCTAGTACTAGCAGCCAATACAAGTCAATATGCAACTAGCCCTATTCTTTCAAGCACTTCAAAAGGCCCACAATATCTAAATGAAATCTTGGCACAACTTCCAACATTCAAGGAGCTCTTCCTTGGCCTCACTCTAAGGTAAACATGCTTCCCAATACTGAACTCTCTATGCACTCTATGCTTATCTACATAGTTGTTCTGTCTATCTTGGGTTTCTTTCAGGTCCTGCCTGATCTTTGCAACCTCTTGCTCCATTTCATTGAGAAATTCTAGACTAAGCAAAATCTTATTTACTGGATTATCCCAAGTCACAGGTGTCCTACACCTTCTTCCATACAAAGCTTCATATGGACTCATCCCCAATGATTCTTGATGTCAATTATTATAGGAAACCTATACCAAGTGTAAATAATCCTCTCACTTGGATGGTTTGTCCATTACATACATGTGAAGCATGTCTTCTAGCACCTGGTTCACTCTCTACATTTACCCATTGGTTTGAGGATGGTAGGCGGCGCTAAAGTTCAGCTTTGTACCCAAATCTACAAACAAACTTTTCCAAAAAATGCAAGTAAACTTGGTATCCCTATCATAAATGATTTCCTTAGGTAATCCATGCAATCTGAAAAATCTCCTTCATGAATATTTTTGTAATGGCATCAACCTTATATGTGGAATTGAACAATATAAAATGTGATTCCTTTGTCAACTTGTCCACCACAACCATGATGGAATCATGTTTCCTGATAGTCACTGGAAATCCTATAATAAAATTCATGGAAATGACTTCCCATTTCCATTCTGGGACTCGAAAAGGCTGCAATAAACCTACTGGGTGTTAATGCTCAACCTTCACCTGCTGACATTTCAAGCACTTAGAAATACTCAGCAATGTCCTTTTCCATTCCTGGCCAAAAATATTGCTTTCAAGTTGTAGTAGTTGTCTTTTGATATCCTGGGAGACCAGAATATGGAGCTTGATGGATTTCATCCATAGCAATTATCCTCAAGTCTTCTACATTTGGAATATAAGTTTTGTTCTTATAAGTAAGAAGTTCATATTCTTCCAATTTATATCCCTCATACTTATTTTCAAGGATTTGCTGCTGCAACTTGTCCTTTATCCGCACATACATTTCATCCTCAACAGTATGATTAATAATATGTTGTCTCAAATCTGGTTGCAAAGTACTAAGAGATGCCACATGCATTTCATGCACCTTCCTATTGAGTGCGTCATCCACCTTATTTTCTTTTCCTTTTATGTGTTTGATTTCAAAATAAAACTCACACAAAAACTCCAGCCATCTAGCTTTCCTAGCATTCAGTGTTGGTTGATCAAACAAGTATTTCAGATCACAATGGTCTATCCTTAGCTCAAATTTTCTTCCAATTAGGTGATGTCTCCACATATTGAGATCATGTACTATGGTTGCAAGTTCTATATCATCAGTAGCATAGTTTTTCTCATGATCCTTCAACTTTGTTGACTCATAGAATACCACGTGATTTTCTTCATAAGAACTCCTCCAAGTCCTTATGCGTAAAACCAACATTCTGCCTTATTTAAATAATCTTGTAACACATCACCTGCTACATTAGATTCCTGAGTAGTCTCATGCTCCCAGTCTCCATGCTTCTTTGGAGCTCTACAGTCTTTCTTTGAATTTCCTCTATTAGCATAGTTTCAACACTCTATCTTTCCCAGTATGGACTTATATCTTCCATTTGTATACTTGCTATGATTACTTGGGTTCCTTCCTCTCTCCCTTTGTCTTCCCCTACTCTCCATGCTCAATGCATTACATGATGTCTCACATGTGCTTTTTCTTTGCATTTCCTCGTTAAGAATAACGCCAACAACATCTTTGAATTTAAGAGTGTTTGAGCCAGAGACAGAGTTACTTACATCCATGAACAAGCCATTCCATCTTTCTGGAAATAAGCACAAGATTAAAATATCCCTAACCTCGTTTTCAAATTTTACTCCTACATCACTTAGTTGATTAGTAACCGTATTAAATTCATTTAAATGGTTAGCAATGGATCCACCTTCTGACATCTTCATATTAAATAAATGCTTCATTAGAAATACCTTGTTGAAAGCCAAATTTTTTTCATAGAGCTTATCCAATGAAATCATCACATGCTTCGTTTTCTTTTCTTATGAAAAATTGAAATCCACTGGTTTTACTTGTATTACAAAATAACACAGGTTTCACAATTGCAAAATGAGTAATGTGTTTTGTAACTGCAAAACGAGTAATTTGTTTTGTAATTGGAAAACACATATGTGTTTTGTAACTGCAAAAAATGTATGTGTTTTGTAACAGGAAAATGTGTATGCATTTTGCAACTGCAAAATGTGTATGCATTTCTTTCTAGCTAACCTAGATGAAAACCGAATTGTCATGCTCGGGCTCGTCCATTGCTTCCACTAAGGAACATGTACACATTTTGATTTTGCAAAGAAGAAGTGAGTTTAAATCATCAATTCAATATAAAAGTTCCCTAAAATTCATTCGAGGGCCCTTATATGACAAAGTATTTGTATAGTCCAATGTTCAGCAATGGAGAATCCAACAATAATTATGTCTCATGCTCCACCTTCCCCTTAGGAGGTATCCCTGTAGGCTCTTGGAACACTTCTATGTATGCTTGGAAAAGGCTCCACAATTGATGTTTATTCTCTTTAGTAGATCCCTTTAGGTATGCCTTTCCTTTTATTGATTCACCTTCTTGCTAATTTTTTCTTATGAAAATAAATACAAACTTACTACTTTACCTAATCAAAAAAATTTCTTGGTTTGTGCTTACCATAGACATCATCGATTTACCTTTGTGTACATTAATCATGAATGATTTTGTGTCCTTGATAAACAGCTTTGGTTCGATGTCCCCATGAAGATCATAACCATCATATACATGTAGGGGCATCCAAACACTCAATTAGAGGAAATTTAGGGTCTAAAATGGGCCTTATAAAAAACTGTGCCATGGATGAGTTGGATTGAGTTGAATTTTTAAACCAATAGAATTTCAATATCTTTGGTCCACCATTATGGTTGAGTTGGACACATAATGCTTATGTGTTAAATTTTTATTTGACAATAGCTAACTCCATATCAACCTCACCTTGGTTAAGTTCTTGAAAAGATCACCTCGAAATAAGATAAATAAACTTTAACTAATAAATATAGAATATTTTATTCGATCACTACTTCCAACTCCTCTAAAACATAACCTTTGCATTAATTAAAATTGTAGTGAAAGCATTTTGACATACTAAAAACATTTATTAATCAATTTTTAAAAAGAAAACTAAATAATATTTAATTTTAAATAGACTTATCTTGAAATACTAAATAAAAGATATTTACTATTTTTAATATTATTAAATAATATTTAAAAAATATTATATTTAATTATTACATCCAAAAATAAATAAAACATTTAATTACTAACAAAATAAAAAATAAGAACTATTTTTAATGTTATTAAAATTATAATAAAATTTGATTTTACTTTTTTTCTCTCTCACTTACCTACCCATTAAACCATATTTTTTTATATTAATATAAAAAATAATATTAATATACATAGTTTATTGTTTTTTATTTTATGTGATGTAATATTTTTTATATGAATTAATATAAAATTATTTTAAAAAATAATTATAATTATATTTTTCATTATAAATGAATATATTTGAGTTTTACATTTATTAAATATATAAAACGTAGTGGTCTATTCATTTAAAAAAATAATAATATAAAATTCAAAAGTTTCCTATCATTTATTATGTGTGCACAAGAATCTAAATATTTCATTAATATTTTTGACCAATATCTCTTAACTATACATTAACTCAATATATTTGTCAACTACCATTAATGAGACGATTTAGGTTGACTTTCATTAGATTTTTATTAGATTTAATCTGACATTGGCATATTTGTAGTGTGATGTAGCTTTTTTATTATTTTCCTTAGGAGGCCCATTTTAGACCCCAAATTTCCTCTAACACCACAAAAATACATTGTTATTATGTTTACCTCCACTTTATCAACATACTCTACACTTATGGTAAAACTTGATGTTGCATTGTTTCGTGATTCTTTTTTATGCATCCTTATTTACCCATCCCAATGGGTAAGGATTGGGATGACCATGCACTTCTATTAGACGCTTATGTATCAAATCCTTTACTATGAGATTTTCCTTGAAAACAAAATCAAATAGAGGATCAATCTTGGACTTTTTGAATCATATCTTGAGGTGGAAGAGTTTTTTCATCTCTTTATCTTCCTAAGGATGAGGGATACTAAGCTTCACCAACAATTCATATCCTTCTGCAATTTGGTACATGTAATATTTTCCGTCCACATCCATGTTTATTTCTAACTCCTTGCTTGACTTCCTAGCTAAAATATCTCATTTACTTTTATCAAGGTAAAATATTTTCCCACTACTCTAGTGGTCTCATACTCTACAAATGGAGTCAATAATGGAAATCTATAATCTATCAATTGGGTACATTATATAAGTAAACCTAATTTTTAATATCCTCTTTTCTGCTTCCCCCTTATGGTGGCCTCCAAGCATGATATCTTTCTCTCTTCTCCTTATTAACCTACTATAAATTCCATGCTCTTAATTTTCCCTAACTACTCTTATCTTAGCCAATCTCCAATCTATTTCCCCTCACATAACATAACATTATTATTTGGAGTATCCTCAATATTCTACATTTTTAACCTTTTTCTGCTTATATTTTGGAGTTTGGGAAATTTCATTGACCAAAACCTAGAATAAATAGACTAATTTTATGATATCATCCCAACTAATGTTAAACCACAATTAGTCTTGGATTTTATCATAATTTCACTCTTTTCCACATTTTTATGAGGATAGAGTGTGGTTGAAATACCATCAACTGACACAACCACATTACTAAAAAGAGTTGATATAATATTATTAAAAGTAGTTGATATAAGTATATGTGCATCATTAATAAATAAAAAAAGAGAATCATATTTAATTTTAAAATTTTAAACTATTTTGAAGTGCGGTCGTGGATCAACCTCTCTTTCTTCTCTCTCTTTCTATTTTATGGTATGCTTGTTTTATGGTTTTCTATTAATAAACTATTATTTAATATATCTCTTACCAAGAGAATACCTTATAATAAATAATGAATCTATATTTATATATTTATTGTAACTTAAACCTTAATATAAGGATATATCCTTATTTTAAGGACTTCTCCTTATATGTGATTCTTATATATTTGGGTGTGTATTCTCAAAATTAAATCAAATCATTCACAAAACACTTTTGATGCGGAAAGAAGAGGAGATTTTGCAGCCAAAAGAAGTCCAAATTTTGCACTGAAGATGCATTTTGAAAAATCATTTTGAGGTAATTTTACATGATTTTTTTTAATTAATTTATTTTTTGCATGCTTATCTCTAGAGACAGAGAAATTTGGGTTACTC
Organism: Pseudotsuga menziesii; assembly: GCA_001517045.1. Lineage (NCBI taxonomy): Eukaryota > Viridiplantae > Streptophyta > Pinopsida > Pinales > Pinaceae > Pseudotsuga > Pseudotsuga menziesii. The sequence goes on from LPNX010785778.1 coordinate 263,143, forward strand.
GTTAATAGCATTGGCACAACTCTATGGCCTTTGATCTCATTAGGGCTAGTATCTATGTTTTTTTTCTGGTTATGATTGTTGATGTATATAAATTTTTTACCAAACAAGGAAAGAATCATATATTTTAGTTTAAAAAATAATCCTATTAATATTATGTTTAGTGTTTAAATGGATTTATATTTATCACATTTACGAAGATATTCATTTTTTTTTGTTCCTCTGCAAATTTGTTTACAACTTGTGAGATTAGTTTTTGGTTTAAAAAATAATAAGCAAGACTAGCTTGGTTTAAGAAATATCTCATTTATTTTTATCAATGTAAAATATTTCTCAAAGTTTCCACTACTCTAGTCATCTCATACTCTACAAATGGAGCCAATATTGGAAACCTATAATCTATCAACTGGGTACATTATATAAGTAACCCTAATTTCTAATATCCTCTTTTCTTCTTCCCCCTTACGGTGGCCTCCAAGGATTTCATCTTTCTCCCTTCTCCTTCTTAACCTACTACAAATTCTCTCCTCTTAATTTTCCCTAATTTCTCTTATCCAATCTCCAATCTATTTCCCCTCACATAACATACATTATTTTTTGGAATATCCTAAATATTCTACATTTGTAACCTTTTCATCTTATATTTTAGAGTTTATTTTGTTCGGACTCCAGTTTGAAATATTCAACAAATCTTAGTGTCACATATATTAGTTGTGGAAATTGCATTGACCAAAAACCACAAAAATACCAAAACCAAGAATAAATAGACTAATTTTATGATATTGTCTCAAATAATCTTCAACTATTTGGATTTTACCAAAAAGAATTACCTGGTTCCGACCAAAATCCAGAGAAAAGTCCAAAAGGTTATGGTATCGTCCCAACTAATGTTGAACAGAAATTAGTTTTAAATTCTATTTAGTTATCATAATTACACTCTTTTCCACAGTTTTATGAGGATGGAGTGCCCACTCTTGGACAACCACATTATTAAAAGTACTTGATATAAGTAGATGTGCAACATTAATAAGAAAAAATATATATCAACTAATAATAATTAAACTATA
>LPNX010785778.1:264287-297168 GCA_001517045.1 Pseudotsuga menziesii
CTTTTTCTATCTCTTTATATGTTATGGTATGCGGTTTCTTATGGTTTTCTATTAATAGAATCTTATTTAATTTCTCTTTTACCAAGAGAATACCTTAAAATAAGGAATGCATATATATTTATATATTTAAGAGCATTTGTTTCTTCTAAAGAGGTCACAAGTTGCGAAGTGTATGTACACCTCTGTAGAATTTAGCACTTAAATATATTATTATTATTATTATTTGTAACTTAAACCTTAAGATAATGATACATCCTTATTTTAAGGTCTTCTCCTCATAAGTGATTCATATATATATATGGGTGTGTGTTCTCAAACTTAAATCAAATCATTAGCAAAACATTTTTGATGCAGAAAGAAGAGGCCATTTTGCAACCAAAAGAAGTCCATATTTTGCACTGAAGATGCATATTGAAAAATAGTTTTCAGGTAATTTTACATAATTTTTTTTAATTAATTTATTTTTTGCATGCTTACCTTTAGAGGTAGAGACATTTGGGTCACTCTTTAATAGCATTGGCATAGCTCTATTTCCTTTCAGCTCATATTGGAGTAATATTTATGTTTTTTTCTGGTTATGATTGTTGATGTATATAATTTAATAAGATATTCATTTTTTTTGTTGATTTGCAAATTTGTTTACAACTTGTAGGACTAGTTTGTGGTTTAAAAAAGAACAAACAATAAATCACCTAGCAATCTCACCAGGTAAGTAGAAAATGTATTTTAACTATTATTTCAGTTCATTTGTCATCTCTCATATCACAATCAAACTTTTGATTTTAATTGGTAATTGATTTCAGTTCATTTTTCATCTCTCATATCGCAATCAAACTTTTGATTTTAATTGGTAATTGATCATATTAGGATTCAGAGTCAGTAATAGCTGATTTTTTTGGACAATATGGAAGGAGAAGGACACAGAGGAGATGCAGGGAATGGAAGTAGTATAAGTGGAAGTAGTAGCGTTCAGGAAGGTAGAAGATCCATATCGCCAGCTTCGAGTGTGGCGCCAGAAAGATCAAGAACACAATCTCCTGGTGTTACCACTGTTGTTCCTCAACTCGAATTTGGATTGGTTGATGAGAGTGAGAGAGAATTTAGAGAGTTACTAGAACAACTGAAGGAGAGTATTGATGAACTAAGAGAACTTGATGAAGTTGGAGGAATATATGATGAACGTAGAAGAGATGAAATGGATCATATAGAGGAGAGGATAACAATTGTTATCAGACGATGGAAAACTTTTATTCCTCAATCCTGAGAGAAAATGGATGTGGTAGATCTCAGAATAAGACAACTTGTCCAAATGGATGTGGTAGATCCTAGTTAAAGAATATATGTAGGAATTATTTTGTTGTTAGATCTTGATAAGTTTATCCAAAATAGGAGGGGAGTGTGGAGGAGGTTATAACACCCCTTCATGGCGAAAGTGTAGTAGTAGCTCCCAAAATGGTGAAGTCAATAGTTTCTTTATGAAATTAAAAAAGGTCATAGGTAATTGTCTTTATCACTTTTTATTTTAATAGATTCATTTTTCCACAATCAAATTATGATTTTGGTTGTCTTCTTAAATGTGTTTAAAAGTCTTTGTTAATTTTATTTTACAATATATGTTTTTATGGCTTAAATTTAACTATAATTTTGTAATTAAATTATTATTTTTGTAGCTCTCTATTTGTTAGAGGTTTTGGACTTTATGATTAATTTTCAATAGGAATCGAGTTATTTTTTTCCAAAATATGAATTGTGAAATATTCAAATCATTTTTTTGAATGCATAAATAGATTTAAAATCCTCAAAATACCCCAAAGGAACCAAACCACCCCAAATTTTAACAACATCCTCATAATACCCAAATTTTAACAACTATCATATGGTTTTCCAATAATTAATCTACATTATTATGTGAAAAACAAACAAAAAAATGAGAAAATATTTAAAACATCTAATAACTACTGCATTTTTAAAACATTTGTTACAAGTATTTTAAAATTTAAATTTTTAGATTTTAGATTTAATTATAACCTTATATTTTTAATTAATTAAAAAATTTAAAAACTATAAAATTAAAATACATTATAATAAAATCATTAAAAATGTTAATATTTAATAAATAATAACGAACAAAACTATAAATATACATATGGTTAAATAAATTCATGTAATATTAACATTATTATTAGTCCATATGTTATGCCATATTCTAATAATTTGGAGGTGGCATAAATGACTATGGCTAAAGTTCATTTAAAATAAAGTTTTGTTGGTTTTTTTATTTTTAATATTTTTTAAATCTGTCACTACACTTTGGATCATAATCTTTAATTTCACTAAATTTATCATTATTGAATTAGTGAAAAATACAAATATAAGAAAAATACTTGACTTGTAAAGTTTAATATTTATCAAACTATTATTTTATTGCCTATGGACTGTAAACATATTTGTTGTTGGTAAGGTCTTATTTATTTGCTTGACAAGTTAGAAGGTGTGTTATCTTTGTTGAGTGGAGAATTTATTAGATGGTGTTTTGTGGTAGTCCAGCACAATGAGAGTAGTAATTGCCATTCATGCTCCTTATCCGCTTTGTTAAGTGAATGGGCATTCTAAATCATTGGAATAGAGAGGGGTCTCCATGACTGAGAAGAATTTTTCCTGAAATTTCATTGAATTATTTGTCTAGTCGCCTCCCATAAACAATTTCCCTAGTACTAGGTTTTGTACTCGAGAATTCCATCAAATTGTATGATTGATTCACTGTGAGGTTGGCATAGGATTCTTAATATATAATCAAATATTTGTGAGAGGCCTTAATACAATAAATCAATTTTTTTTGTAAGCAACATGTGATTTTGTGTGCGATTTTCTTTTCATTTTCCATGTTTCGATTGTTTCACTACATAATTTAATGGCTATAAATGCAAGCTCATACTAGAATTTTATTTGTGAGATATAGATTCTTTGCTTGTTCAAAGATTTTTATGGTTTCCCAAGTCTAGTGGTTGCATTATTGGTTTCATCTGTCTTATAGTGAAATTGTGAGATTTGCAATGAAGAGGATTTCAACGAAGAGGGTTTCTAGGTAAGAGTGTCATCACCATTTACTCTAGCTCAGCTTACTATTGTTTCAACTCACAATTATACTTTGCAGTAACATGCATCTCTATGTGAATTTCCATTTGGTAACCCTCTCTTTCAACTTCTATGATGTGGACCTACAAACTGTTGGACAAATGATTAATCAAATTCAGTGTAAGATCAACTAATTACACATTTTGAAGACATAGATTCAAATTTGTGCAATCTCTCTTGAAACTGTGGAGATCTATAACTTCAAATTTTGTGTGTTATAGTTCCTATAATTTTTCTTTCTCATGTCTTCTATCGTTGTGTCATTTTCCAACTTAGCAAGTTGTATAATTATTATAGATTTAGGTGGTCAATTGATATATCTTAGCTTTTGATGTTTAATAATACTAATAATTTGTACATTTAAATGATAATTTGTTAAATATTACTAAGGATTCCACATTTATATAAAATCAATTAATATATAGCCCTAAACACCAAGCGATTCCTACAATCATGTAGAAATGCCAACTTAGATATTGCACAATATATCATTTGAAAACTATAGGTGTTTATGAGAGATGAGTTGGAACCTAAATTTAGCGCGAAGGTGATACATACAAAAGGCATATTACTAAGAGCAGAATTTAAATTGTCACCAACTCATTCTTGGAAATAAATAATTATAATTAAGATACTGATTTCTAGAGTGATCAGTTCCTAAGAGATCAAGGGGGTTATGCTTTCCATTACATTAAATATTCATGGTCAAAGGACCACACTACAAAAGTGTTAATTTCTCAATAAAAATAATTAGTATTAGGGATTATATCCTACTATGCCTCTTCTCCAAACATTAATTAGCTATTTATTCATCGAAAAAAGATTGCATATTTCCCTATGCATGGCTATTTGCATGGTGACAAGGGAAAAAGATTGCATATAGTTGATGAGTGGACTCACTTTTTCTATTCCTTGCAATACTATCCGCATTCTTTCCTACTACGTAAAACAAAATATATATTTTATTTATTTCTCCACTTAATGTTGAATGTAAAAAATTTAATAGCCTAGATGCATGATAGCCTTAGGTTTATTACATCCTTTTTAACAAAAGGAATATGGATGTGGTGTGACTCAGAAATTAAAATGTTCTCTTAGATTCTTCACTTCACATTCCAATCATATTTAGTATATTCAACATAGGTTTCAGGTTGTTAGATTCTAGCGTGATCCATAGCTTGGGGATTCTTCCAAATAGAGGTGCTCTTATTCTAGAAATAAATTTGATTTTGTTTATTAGTTGTTAAATATGGGAACCAAGATGAAAGAATAAACATGCTATACTCTTATTCGGAGTATTCTTACTCGATTCTCTTGGAAGTGGAGCTATATTTTACATTGTATGGAGGCCAATTTTCTTCCGAAATTTGAACTAAAGGTTACCCTACTTTAGTGTCCATCATTTTTAGATTTGTTTATATGGATAACCTTTGGATGTGTTTATATTGTCAATGATTTGGACTTGTAGCTTATTTTATGAGTGTACCAAGATGAAATAATCAGCGCTATACACCCTTCTTTGGATTAGTTTTACTCCTTAATTCTCTTGGAAGTGGAGCTATCTTTTGCATTGTATGGAGGGAAAGGTTTTTGCAAAATTTGAGCTAAAGGTTTTCCTGCTTAAGTGTTTATCGTTTTCATATTTTTTTTTTATATCGATAGCATTTGTATGTGTTTATATTGTCATTTTTGGGACTTGTAGATTATTCTATATTTAGTAGTGTTATTTTTCATCATTTTCCCTACTGTCCTTGGAAAGTTGGACTTAAACTGGCACAACTGCTCTTCTATGGTGATACATTTCAACTACTTTGATTTCCTTCTAAATGACTCAAGTTTCATTGTTTGTTGTTCCTCCCAAATTGTTTTGGTGAATTTCAAGGTGCAAATCCTACCATTTTGCATCCCAATGCCCACTGTTTGAGTAGTGGGTCCAATTGTTTCCCTTTCTCCTCTTGACTACTAGAAGAGTGGACTTTTTCACTTTATCTCATTGTAGACTTTCCTAGTTTCCTTTGATAATGAATCCATTTATAGATTTAAATGTACAATAGTTCCCACTCCAATATGGAGGATGTAGAGTTGAACACCAATGCCAATAACTCATTTTCCCTCTAAGCATAATAGGGATCCTACACACTAAGCATGGGAAAACATAAAAGGTATAGATAAATACATGAAATAGTGTTGCATGAATTAATTGAATCATTGAATGTCTTTTCTATACTACATGATAAACCAAAGCATCCCTTTCTATCTTTCACACTAGACAAGATTCATTGTCCTAGCCTACTTAATATCAAGGATGACATTAACTTGCTATAGTGCTAATGCTTCTTTTCTCTATATAAACCTATAATTGTTATTCCTTCATGGAAGAAGGGAAATTACATCAACAAGTAGTTGCAACAAAATCCCCTTGTTATTTGTGTTCCCCATGCATATGCATCAAACTGGGTGTTCATCCTACCCCAATATTGTTGTAGTAATGCAGTAATGCAAGCCAAATATGACACACACAAGTGAAACCAAAGAATGGGGTTAAGGAAAGTGATCTTGTAAGAATCTAAAGGAACTAGAGCATAATACACTTTCATGGGCTACGTGGAATAAATGTTATCACGAGCCAATTTGTTTAGATTTATTTTGTGTTTCCATGTTCATTTGCATGAGACATTCACTCTTACAATTAAAAAAACAACACCAATGACCGTGTTAGATTCATTCCAATCCTAGATCATCTCTATTTTTTGGTTTTCTTTGATAATTTTTTTTATACTAGACAAATATATAAGTGGTATTAAGTTCACTACAAGAAAAATTAACATGTTTAGTTGGTTTTCATTTACCTTACCTCTCTATAAACTATTGCAATTGAAAACAACATAAAGGTGCATTCACTAGAAACCTCACTAAGCAATCCCTTTGAATAGAGAAAGTAAATCCCTTCCTTGAAACTTAAATCAACTCAAAATAAATAACAAACTTTTTATTTCATTAGTAACTTCAAGGTTACAATATGCATCTCTCTGGCTAAGTTGATAAACAAGTGTAACACCCTAGTTTTGACCCCATTGCATTAAATGAACATGATGTATATATTGTAATGAATCGTGGTGTGGAGCTAAAGGCAAAAGCCCCACCATCGATCTAGTTGTGTTATGTTTTGGCGAACGGAATCATTGCTGATGATCTATCATGGTATACGGCATATATTAAGTTTTTGTCATCATGTAAATATGCATATTTAATTAAATAACCCAACCAACTATGTTTGCGGCAACTAAATTGAGAAGGGGCATGATTCTCACAAGGATAAGGGGGGGGATTATTAAACCTTGGGCCTATGGGGAAAATCCATGTGTCAGCTATTGAACCCATGTGGTTGGCACCCACCCTTTTGTCTTACCCACCTTCCCTTGTCTTATCCAAATACCACCGTTTTAATGTTTTGCTGAGTAGTTGAGGCAGTTATTGCGAGGGGAGTGGAGTGTGGCAGGACTGTCAGTCCTTGCCCACATGCACACTCCACTAGAAAATCAAACCTCATGTTGGGAAGAGAGGGAGACCCTCCATTCTCTCCACTACACCATCCTTTCCATGGTTGCTCATCCTCATGTAGGACCAGTAGTTCTATTCATTCTCACGCAGAGGAATTTCTTTTCTATTTTGGTCTCACGCAGCCAGGAGAGGGAGCTATTTTCTACTGTCATTCACATTTCCCACAGGGAGGAATCAGGTGTGTTTCCATTTTTGTATTTGGAATCTGGTGTAAATATTCTCTCACGCACTGGGTTCTGCGTTTTTGTTACTCACACAACAAGCTGGGGGCTGTTTGGTCACTATCACCCACGATTTTCCCCGTGGAGAGCCATTTTTACGCTTAGGGACTGTGTTCTTCCCGGTGCCTTCATTGTTGAGAATGGACCGTTTTTTTCCACATGTTGTTGGTCATGTCTGACTTTATATTTTTTGGGATCTGGTGTAAATTTCTCTCACACATAGGTTGGGAGGCTGATTTTCCTTTCCCATTGTGTTCTGTGTAAGTCTTCCTGGTGGCTTCATTGTCTGGGATGAACTGTTGTTTTCCCCACATTATGAACTGTGTTTTCTGATATGTTTGGGACTGCTGTAAGTTGCTTGGGATTCATTTTGGCCACAATAGGGCCAAGAATGACTCATGAGTCATTTTCCCTTGTCCAAGCTATAACTGCTGGCTGATTGCATGCGTGTAATGGTTGGTCTTCGGACTGTGTTGGGAGAAGGGATGGGGGATTGGTTTGCTTGATAAACCTGGTGTGTTTGGAAACCACAAAGATAGAGATAAAGGGTTGGCTTTCTTCTCCACAACCCCTGAATAGCACTGGAAGGGAAGTCAGGACCCGAGGGACTATGTAGCAGAGAAGGGACTGATTCCTTGTGTTCGGTGTGTGTGGGTGTCTTAGAAGTCAGGCTAGTTCTGGTGTAGGTGTTCCTGGCTCTGTAATGGGCTCACAAGCTTAGCATTTATCCTTTCCTAGCTCCTTGATGGCCTGATAAACCTGACCATGTTGGTTTGGTTGTTTTGTTGATGGCCTGATAAACCCAACTGTGTTGGCTTGGCTATGTTTGTGTATCCATGGCTATGTGTAAGCTTGCTTGTTCCTTATTCCTTGGGGAATCATGCCCAGCTCGAGGGTGGTAGTGTAGATGAGAGATTAAGTAGCACGCTAGCCTATGGTTGGGTGGAACGTTGCAGCGACGTAGCTTGTTGCGGGACGATTTCTTTATGAGATTAGTAATCCCGACCATTTAGTCTCAGTATCTATATTTACTTCTGCATTATATTTAATGTTAATGAATATGATGAACATGTTGAATGCTTGTATGAACATATGTTTGCTTCCACTATGTATGATAAATAATCATGTATGCATGTTCTAGTTCAAAGCATTTTCTTTCAGCATTTTTTGTACATACGTGTTCATGGGGCGATTGCCCAGATGGTTAACACCATGGTAGCGTCCTCTTCGTCGATCAGAGGGTCGAGGACGTTACAACAAGATTCAAAAACAATGACTCCCTAGCTTATTTTGAGTTCCAAATTAGCATATATACACAATAGAATCCTTGTATTATTGTTGAGGAACTCTAGGCTATTTACTAACAATATTACCCCTTAAACCACCATTTTCCTCTTCATAAATTATGGCAATTTGTTAAGGAATGAGTTTTTGGTGTGTGTGTTTTACCATCAATGTTGGAACACATGATCTATGGGAGAATCCCAATGCCCACACTTATTCATGTTCAACTTATTTAATATAATAAACTATTTTATAATGTTTGGTTGTCTCCCTTCCTCTCAGTCCAGAGCATTGTAGATTCCACTTTTGTAGCCCTAATTGTTTCTCCATTTGTGTCACCGAGGAAAGTTGATTTTTGTGTGTCCTAATCCTTGACTAATTGTTGTGTTTTATCCTTCCTTAAATTGATGAAATCATATGGGATATATATTATAAGGAATGGGGTTTCCAACCTATCCTTTCCCCTTGTTGTAGCTCGGACAATTTCCAACAGTGGAATAGAAGGATGAAAACCATTAAAAAAAATTTCGAGCTACAAAAAGGACTTCACTGACTCTACTCGTTAATATAAAGGAAAAATCAAGCATACTCATACAACAATATCTTGAAATGCAACCATAATTACCCAAAGCTACTTAGAAATAAACTATATTTCGATACAAAATTGCTCAGTATAACAAACATCAAGTTGAATAATAGGAAACACTTCAAGGTTTTGGGAAGGAAATTAACCATTCATAATGAAAATATGTTCCACTTTAGGATCCCACCATACTGCAACTTAAATTTTTGTTCATTCTTACGCAAAGGAAAAAGGGAGAGAAAGAACGTCAAGGTTTCCTGCTAATTATTGCTTAGCCAACTACTTTCTCTCTTTCCGACCCTTCATTTCTTTCTCCCTTTACTGTTGTTGATGATTCTAGTTTGTTGTTGTTGTTGTTTATTCTACTTTTATTGTTTTGTATGATGATGACTCCATTTTTACTACTATTTTTGTTGTGGACTTTGATTTTTTTGTTAGAGATTGCATAGTGCCACTCATCCTTGGTGGATAAATCATAATGTACCTCTACTGAACTAAGTCTTGTTCTATATCTTTTGGGGTAGTGACATATGCAAGTCTAAGATGATATTCCATATTGGAATAAGTTTTGGTTTCTTTTTGGTGATAAGCTGAAAACTTGAAATTATTTTTTCCATCTTGTCATCTCAATCTCAATGTCAAGTTCTCATAACTACCTAGAGTATGGAATGGAGTGTAGAAATAGGGGGTCTTGAACTTCAATCCTATCAACTTGTAGGTGATCCCATTAAGACCTTCAATATATAGACCAAATCTATTGAGACTTGTCTTGAGTCCTAGGAGTGAGTGTGCTCTCTTTTTTGTATCTCCAATCTTAGTTTTTGCCACATCTTCTCTACATTCCTTAATACCTCATTTTTCGATGTGTCGATGAGTCCATTGCACTCACCAATTGTCTTCTCTCTAGCACTGAATATGCAACTAGATATCATATTAGGTGAAAAATATTTTTATATTCCTCAATTAGTTTGGTCCCTTATCTTTTTATCTTTAATTCTCCTTTCATCATTTTATCCTCGTATAGTTTTTTCCTAGAATAAAAACATATTTTTAATTCAAGGAGAATAAAAATTGCAACGAGTAGGTTCTAATAACACTAAAGAAAGAATTTTCTTTAGGCAAGTCCTATACAATATTTAAGTTCTAATAGAACGAAAGAAATAAATGTTTGTGAGTACTTCCTGATATTTCTTACTACCTGAAAATACAAAACATAGTTATAAACAAAAGTGCAAAAACCAAATCCAAGACCAAATGGACAAAAATGCCTACATCCATCCCTATAGAGGTATGCAAATATCACCTCATACCATTTTGTAGTTTTAAACTTCATAGTTTCATTATAAAACTAATACATAAATGCTCAAAGCATCATATCCCCAACATAAGGGTTTGGTGACCATCTCAACCTTTGTTGCAATACGTAGTTCTGTAGGTAATTGCAATACGTAGTTCTGTAGGTAATGTTCATAGAGGAGATTTCTCCTTTTAAGGATGATGTCAAAATACAATCCATAGAATTTACAAGGTTTCTGGAAATTTGTCTTTATCTAAGATACACAAAATTCAATCCAAAATTTATGATATTTATATTTTAAGTATATACTCTAGTAGGTATCCTAAATGCTAGCATTTTGTTATCCTTTTGAATAATATCCGCACGTAAATGTCTTAATATTGCAATTTCCTTGGCCTTTTTTGTAGTTTCTTGCACTTGTTTTGGTATGTTTGTCTTGAACTTGGTATGTTCATGGTTGAGGATTGCTAAGTTTTCATAAAATTCTATTGAATATAAAGCAAATTTCTCCTCTAGTGAGGAAATTACATAGCAATGGTTAATGATGGAAATTATTTCCTCACCTCTTGATCTTGATTCTTTCTTCCATTTGGATACTTCACCTTGAGAAATTAATATATGTCTCATAAAAAATTATAATGAATGTGTGGTCATAGTAGGCATTAAAATCCTATGCCATAACCTATTTGAACCAAATCTTCTTATCCTATGGAAAATTGTTTAACAACACGATTATTGAGTTCTTTTGGCACATGTGTCTTTTTAACCACAATGTTGTTGATATATTCATTTTATTCAATAATTAGAACCCATAGCAAGATAACATGTTCTTTTTTGCTGGAATATTAGGAATACCAATTGGATCCTTAGTTTGGGCTAATAAATTGTCCTTTGCAGCCCCTTGAATCTTTGGTTTATGTTATGATAATGCTTAGCAAATATTCTCTTGCTCCTTCTTAATGTTTTTTTATTTCTAGGCTCAATAACTTCCACAACCTAGTTGAACCAAATATTCATAGATTCTTGGGAATCTATTCAACAACATGACTACTAGCTTAATCTATCACATGTGTCAAGTTCAACAACAGGGTTGATGATATATTATTTTTCTTCAATGATTGGAACCCCTAGTAGTAGGGTAGTAGGTTCTTCTTGCCATCGAGAATTACGGATATCAATTGGATGCTCAGCTTGGGTCAAGGGATTTTCCTTTGCACCCCTAGGAATATTTTGTTTTGATTGTAAGTAGTATTAGGATATAACCTCTTGGTCCTTCTCCATCCTTTGTTGATTTTAGGATCAACTACTTCTTTATCAATCACCATAGGATCTATAGCACTTTGGGTCTCTTAATCTATTGGTGTTAGCATAGGCTTTGTGTCATGTGGTGGCTCTTTAGAAGGCGGTGTTGATGTTACATTTTCTTTTGGATGTTGTATTTTGCATGAGGTGAGGCATTGGAATATTTTTAAGGCTTCATATGCTCAAGCCCCCTATCAAATCATGGAAGAAGAGTTGGAGTAAAACTTCCACTCTCTTGCCCCTTTTCCATTTCCTCTTGTCAATTCATATGGATATCAATTGTTCTAGTTATTTACTATGGTAGTAATTGGTATGTTCATTTATATTGATTCAAGGTTTTAGTGCTTACGTCATTCTTAGGAAATCACTTTATGTCCACTCAGGAAAATAATTTAATCCTAAGTAGGCTAATTATTTCTAACATAACCCATTGATCAATGTTATCAATTACTCATTTTTTACTTTTTTCTTTATTCCTTCAAAACACCTTGTTAATTATTGGGCCCCTTCCCTGATAAGGTACTTTGAGAGCTTGTTTGGGAACATGCAACATCCTTAACCATCATCCCATGTGAGTAATTCATTGATTGGAATTGCTTCATTTGATTTGTCCCAAGTCCCAAGTCTACTAGAGAATGCAATCTTTGGTGACTTCAAGCTACATTAATGCTAAAGGGTTTCTAGAAGGGAGCTACTATGATAAGATGAATATGTAGGTTTCCTTTTATTCTTAATCTATTGTGCCTCCCAAAAATGGACATTTATTTAGATATATCATCACGATCTCAACAATTCCACTCTTTATGTTATTCTCTCTAACGTTTTTTGTCATTTCAACTAACCTTAATAAGAAACTAAAACATATAGAAAATGTGCACCTTGATTGCATTGCCACATTAAGTAATTTGTTTTGAAAATGTTGAAAATCCACTGGATCTTGAACATTAATCGCAACCAAATTATGATTTTATGCAAATTTAATCCAATATAAAAGAATTTAAATTCAATATATACATATATTTCTATTATATTAAAATGTGAGATAATTATGGTTTTTAAAATATTGGACAGGCTACCATTTCCTCCACCTTGACCTAGCATCTATGTGATTTCTTCCAAAACTTTGTCCAAATTGTGTTCCTTCTTCTCTTGATAAAAATATTATTAATAGGAAAATACATCAATCAATCTAACTAGCACGTGAAATGTTTTCTTAGCTCAATTGTACTCTAAAATATTTTGCTATTATGTATGGTTATACACTTATCTCCCAAGACAAGCTCCAAAATATCACAAAGAGGATGACATATTCAGAGACAACCTGGCCTCAAAAAGATTGGACCACTCTTGGCTAGAAAACATGTTCGTTTTTTACTATTGGACAACATTCCCAATAATGATACACAACAAATTAGCATATTCATGCTAGAAGACATGTCTAGTTAGAGTTTTCCTTGCACTTTCAAAATTGTTTTAATTGATTTCAAACTGTAGGCAAATTTAGAAATTTATACTTTCTTCAGTGGAATCATATTTCATGAACCAGCATTCCAAGCCATATTCCAGAGTTGTACTCTTGTAACAAGATAGGATTAAAAAACATATTTGTTGCAAATTCTCTATACCCTAAACATTATTGGAAAGTCGGTGTATTTCTTGTATTAAAACTCTAATTCAAAATTGACACTTATAATAGACTAATTTATGATCTCTTTGTGTGATTTAGTCTGCTTTTTGGGAATTTTATTTTTTGAACCTGTCCAATTGAAATAATATATAATCAATACATGTTTTCAACCTCAATGTACAAAAATACAACCATCATTGTAGAATCTCCAGCCCATACCTCAACCTGATATTCAATTTGTCGACCAACAATATAGGGTTCATTTTCCTCTTCAACCCACATCATATTTGATACAACTAACTGAAGCAGTAATTTTTTTCTCCATATACCAAATGTGGCATGTATCATTGGTAATAATGTGAGTGTCAAAATATTAACACTTCTTCTTGTCACAAGACATGATTAATAAAGAGAGTAATTGAAAAGGATATTTTACTCGTAATCTCTCTCCTACAACTACTCTCCTATTTAATTTTAAAGACTGCTTACCCAAATTTTTAGCCAACAAAATTTACACGATTGATGAACATCTACACGTGATTTTAGACACACGTCACAACATAGGGGTAGATATCAATGATGCATGTATGCCTCTATTTAATATTAATTCCCTAGAGAGGAAAGTTGTAGCATACTTTTTTGAATTACCCCCAAAGTCCTTTTCAAAATGGACTAAGCTTTGTTATTAGTTTGGGTCTACATATGGGAAACCAAAGAAACAAAATATGGATGAGACATTACAACAATTTGCTTAAATACAGTGTCCAACAAGAAACAAACTCTTCTAATCAAATCAAGGGAAAATGAAACTGAGAAATAAACTTGGAAACTATTTCGAGCTTCTAAATCCATTGAAACAAACCACCAAAACATAAAACTTAGTAGTACTTTTTAGAACCAATATCAAAGGTTTCTCATTCAGACATTTAAGAAATTTTGAATTGTTTCCTTCAACTATGAGTGGCAGATGTAGATACTGATTTTGACATTTATTACTTTATATATTTATTTGCATACACTTACAGTTTACAGTTTTTGGTGTCTATTTAAAATATGTCATAATTCAAATTATTACTGATATAAAATTATAGACTCCTCAACCACTAATTTCTATCCTAATGTTTCCCTTGTTATTATGTAGGTGCATCTATTAATCCAATTACAGCAATATCCCTTCCTAGTGGTTGGAAGACCATAGATAAAATATATTGAGATGCTCTCCTAGAGTCTCGTAGGAATAGGTGAAGGATGGTATATATTTTGCTTCATATTGTTGGGATTGTGTGTACAACAAATTAGTATGCCTCCTCTAATAATATGAGCTATGTTTTTTTACATTCTAGGCTAGTAAAAATACCTTTGTACATTTGCAACTATCTTCCCTATGCCAAGGTGCCTTGCAACTTTGGAGGGATGTGTCTACTTTCTAATATGGAACCTCTCACCTTTAGGAACAAAAATATCATTGAACTTGTAGAGTAACTCATCCTGGATATGATCATTATCCTTTCCATCACCTTATTATACCTAAAATTGAACTTATAGTTGGTGAAAAGCCTTATTGAAGTCACATTGAAGTCCTCCTCTTTTGTGTATTCCTCATTGTATGCATCATGGTTAAAAGGATCCATATGCATAAGAGTTCCCAAATTTGTCATCTTGGTTGAAGGTGGTATTGAGACAATTTATGCCAACGTATTTGTACTTCAAGGATTCTTATACTTGATGATTAGATGGAATTTTTGTAATGATCCCATCCAATTATTATGTCTAGTATGTTGTGTCTTGCTCTGGGACTGCAAATACTATAGATACCGGGGACCAATGTGAATGCTGGTCTCATTTCCCATTAGATAGTGCTTCCACTTATTAACAATTTGAACTAGGGAATAGAGTTACTTACCATAGGCAGTAACTAGTGAAAAACAAGAGATAAATGAAAAAAACAAAATACCAAAATGCACATATAAATTACCACTTTTGAGTGGGAAACTACTGGCAGCAAATTTGTAGTACCTTATCATGCCACCAAAAATGTGTTCATGTTTATCATGGTCATTTATAGCTTGTCTTGTGGTCTTATATTTGGTCATTAATAGTGGAAATTAATGACCAAATATATGGCCATGTTTGAAGTTATAAATGAACAAAATAAACATGACCACATTTATTCTTGCATGATAAGATGCCACAAATTTTCCACCACTAGTTTTCAACTCAAAAGTGCTTGTTTTGGTAATTTTTTTGTTTATCTCTCATTTTGTACTAGAATTATTCACTAGTATTTGTAGATAGAGAATAGAGGAATCGAAACACCAACATCCTCCCTAAAAGGAAGGTTCTCTTCCATTGAGCTACTACTATTGAAGTCTCATTAATGATTAAAATATTACAATATTTCTCAAATCTAAAGGAAAATATTTCATCTTGGTTATTGTTGATAAACTTCCAAATATAGTTCAATCCAATGCCAAATCTAGCCAAATTGTAAATATTTTCCTTCATGAATTTACTAAGGCGATTGTATTTGAAAAGTATCCTAACTTCACCAATGTTTCCCAGAAAGAGAAATTAATCTCTATAAAACCCAATTATTTATGAGGCGCCCTAACTATCATCTACAAGAAAATGGCCAAATAGAGTTTTTGAAGAAGTTCCTTGAAGGTTAGTTTTAATGCTAAGCTATGGACAAAAAATCATAATAAATTAAATAGAGATGTCTTGAATAACATGCCTAATCATAAGTACATTCCATAAATTCATTAAGACAAAATCAAAGCATACGACTACCAAGGCATCATTACAACCCAAACACAAATATGCAACCGCACATACAACAACTTTGTCAATACATGATGCAACCACACATACAAAAAATTTGAACAAGTTTCATAGAATCCATAGAATGTATTAGAAGCTCTATCATAGCTCGTTGGAAAATTAGTTATGTTAGATAAAATGGGTATTTCATGGTTTTTCATTTGGCATTTTGGTTTGAGAGATATTGTCGATCGAAGCAACATATGTCTACAAAAATAGTGTGCGCGCATCCTCTATGCTTCAGCAAACATTTATCATTCATTGGGACACCATAAAGAAAGTATTTTATATGGATGGAAATGTATCTATGAGATATAAAATGGGTCTTCAATGAAATTCAATGTCACCACCTCCATTAGAAGCTATGAATGGATTTGAAGCAAGACATCAATTGCACCAAAGATCATGAATTTTTTCAATTTTTGGACTTTTATTAAATCCTATTGTAATCATGGTTATGGGTCAACCACACAAAACTCACAATCATGGTTGCATCTATGGTTCAACCACATAAAACCCAGGGCTATGGTTTAACCTCACAAAATCCTTCTCTTCATTGGAAACTAACACATTGTAATCATGGGTCTCTTTTTAGCATGAAATGATGGAGACCATCATTTTCTAAGGAGGGAGGAATGATCCGAATTTTAGGGAGAATGTGGTCTAAATTCGGATATATAAGTCATAAAAGCAATAAATGGAGAGGCCATGTTCTTCCATTCATCATAAGAGAATTAAATGGAGACATCACCCTCTCCCATCCATGGTATTAGGTAGCCCATGTTTTTGTTCCATGGTATTGTTGCAAGGCATATTATCCATGGTATTTGGTAGCCCATGGTTTTGTTCCATGGTATGTGTTAACCCAAAAAATCCCACAATGAGCTCTACATGACCTACACCACCTAAAGACATCTACGTATGACCCTCATTTCACCCCATTTGACCCCCACACCCTCAAGAAGGCTTAAAAATATGGAAAAGGGATTAAAAACCCCTAAAAAGAGACAAAATAGCTCTCATAGGGGCTAAAACCCCTCAAATGAGCTCAAAACCCCCAAAAGAGCTAAATATTGAGTGAAAGGTGCTAAAAGCCCAAAAAAGGGGCTTAAAACCCTAAAAATCTTGAGAAAAAGTATAAATAGATGGGTGGGGGTCACTTTGAAATCACTCCTTCACTCCCTATCGTTATGTTGCTCATGTGAGTGCCTTGAGACCATTTTCCTCTCAATCCATTCACCCTCCCTCTCCTCCATTCCTCCATTGAGCCATAGATCCCCATTACTAAGAGAGCTACTCTCCCAAGCTAGGGCATGGTGGCCCATTCCAACCAGAAGGTATACTTGTCTTTTCATGTTTTTGCTTTGGTAGATTGTAGTTTTCTAAAATTATTTGTCTGCAGGTTTATTGCTTAACTTTTTCTTGTAGGTTTCCATTGATTGCTTGCATGTATTTTGGTTTTCTAACACTTGTATGCAGGGTCTTGGAGCTTAACCCTAACCTTGTGTGCATAGGGGTTCCATTTTATTTTTTGTTTATTTCCTTCTGTTCTTCCCTTCTCATAGGAACCCTAGCCTTCTGTCCTATAGATAGAAGTGAGTTGTTCTTGCTCTGTAGATAGGGTGAAAGCCCTACAACAGATTTGGTGACCATACCAAGTTGATCCCACAGGATCCCTGGGTTTTATTTTTGCATTTTAGTTTTATTTTCCCTAGTTTAGTTTTCATTCAAATCTAGATTAGATCTATCTTTTCCTGCATTTTTAGTTATTTCCAAGCCTCCTCAAGGCCAAACCGAGCCCATTTGGCCATAGTACAAGTTATTGTCGACCAGATTTGACTCAGGTTCAAGAAATTTCCACCTTTCTCAGCAGGTCTCTCTTATCGGGCTGAAAGGTGCGACCATGTTGCTCATTCAGGACCGAAAGGTGTGACTTCACACCAAAAGCCAGACCAATTCTATCTGCAGTTTCTAAGAGACCCCCTCGCCTGTTTTGGGGAAAATTTGGTGATCCCCTCACCACATTTGCCCCCAAAAGAGCGATATGTCTCTCAGATTCAGATTTTTAAAGATTAGGGACTGTTAGTGCAGCTCAGCCATCTTTGTCCATCAAATCTATGTCTATTCCTTTCAGTATTTGCTCATTTTATTACAACATGAGTAAACCAATGTTAAATTGAATGGATAATTGATTAATGAATCTGTTTAAAGCTTCAATCAAAAAATTACTGTAGGTTTCAATTCTTAAATTGAAATTAATATCTTGCCTAGCCCTTCCTCCTCTACGTAGTCATCACCTTTTAGGGTATTCTGGGATAAAAAAAAGGGTGAATCTTGTATAGTAATAGGCACTTCACCTGTCATTTTTCTAAACCACTAAAAATAGGTGACCTGGAAGATAGAGGGGGTGGTAGGCCCAGGGGACCTCACAATGTTCGCGTCCTCCCTGTTGACCAACCTTGCATCCGAAGGGTGACTTGAGGATATACATATGGGCTTAGTCCCATGGTGTTGAGATCCTAACACCCTTTCCTGGTTGAAGAGAAATACAAGTGTAAGGCAGTCACCTAGTTAGGTTCAGATTCAGATTCAGGTATGGCATGCATTCAAGTTTCTATTTACAATTGACTTCTATGTTTAACAATCTATTCACATTATAAGTTCTACAACACAATCTCTATGGACTATTCATAAACCATAAAAGAATCCACTAAATGTAACAAAAAGATAAAATACATACACACAAACCATACCACATAAAACAACCAAACTTGGTTCATGACGCTGAGCTAGCCATTAAAATTTATAATTCACACTAATTCAGCCATCTGCAGTATTTGAGGACATAAGTCCCTGAATTCCTTAACTGTGGGAATTACTTGGGCTCAACCCAGAAAATCATTGTGAGGAGTACCATAGGAACCCCAAAGTAGCTGGCAGTTGAGAGAAATTGTAAAGCGAAATGGGCAACGACCCCCACCGATTGACTAGCACTCCCATGAGGAAAAATCCAAGCACTGTCTTTTGGCAGTCTTGGTGGCCGAGTGACCACTTGAAGCCAATAAGAATCCATGAAAAACAAGGTCCAAAAGTCATTATCGTATTTCACCACTTGACATACAAATCAGACACAATTGATCCCCCACGTTCTTCCTCACGCCTAAGAGGCGATCCACCACAGTTCGGGCCCTTGAACCAACACCGTCAAGACCATTATCGATGACCCTCTACACTATCAGAAGGCCACATAGCCTCTGATTCAGACTCAAAATCATACCAATCTGAGCCAAACCTACATACTACACCATCTAGCCTCATGGCTTGTGCAAACCCGGATCCATTTTTTAGCTTAGTGATTGGCAATGCACCCATGTCCACACCATCCACCACCACCAACACCCCTACTTGTGGCCCCAAAATGGTCATGAAAACCATCATAAGCCAGCTACCACCCACCATATTGACCAGTCAAGTTGTCCCACCTGTAGCACATGGGGGCAGTGTCCCTTCCACCCACACTGTCCCACTTGGCATGCCTGGGGGAAGTGGCCCTTCCACCTACATTGCCCCTCCTATCACACATGGGGGCAGTGGCCCTTCCACTCACGCAATTTCATTTACCACACTTGGGGGCAATGGCCCATCCACAACGGTGCCACAAGTACCCCAGTTATGTAGATGCATCATGTCCATGCAAACCCCACCACCATTCCTACCCCATATCACATCAAACTTGGGCTAGACCTTCCTTTCATGGTATGTATTGACCTAGCTGACTTGGCTCGATTAAAAAATGACCCTATCTGCCATCAAACTTTTTGGCCTCCCATGCCAACCAAACTTCCCTCAGACATTCCCAAGTTTGAAGGGAAGGCAGGGGAGTTCCCCCAAAACCACATCATGACATTTCACCTATGGTGCTCTTCAAATAGCATTGTAGATGATTCAATTAGGCTCAGACAGTTCCAACACACTCTCACAGGTGCTGCAGCCAAGTGGTACATTGAGCTACCACAAGCCAAGTACCCGGATTTTAACTCCTTGGATTTCATGTTCCTGCAATATTTCCAAATCCCCGTTAGATATGACAAAGGGGTGGAAATATTGCTATCTTGACACCAGAATACTTTGACCCACATAACTGACCACATCCATGAGTGGCAATGATGTCGTAGTTTGTGCAAGATTCAGCTTGATGACAAGATCTTCCTAGATTGGTTCCTAAAAACGTTTCTACCACCTATAGTAAAGGATGTTGAATCCGAACGTCCCCAATCTGAAGAGGAGGCCATATTGAAAGCCCAATAGTTTGATCTGATCTATGCATAGTCTGGATACCTTTACACTGTCATTCCAGAAGCTCCTTGTGTAGGCACCTCCTACTGGGATGCACCGGGGGAATCCCATGCTGTAGATGGCATCATAGGTTCTGTCTCCCACCAACCACAACACCTTCTGACACCACCTACAATACCACCACAACCAAGCAACACCCCTAGTGTTTCCTACCAAAACCAAACTCTGGACTATGCAAGAATGATGTCCCAGTCCGAAGCCACAACTTCTTATGCACAACCTGCATCACCGTAGTAGGACCAAGAATTAGCTTGGGTGACACAACAATATACGGGACAAATTCCCACATTTGTGGCACCTCCCCCCCAAGTCTACTATGCACCACCGGTGAAATCTGTTCAATCCCCCACCCTTGCTCCACCTGCTCCATTGGGACAGGTGTTTGCACAGCAAAATCATCCCAACCAGCCAGCCCCAAACAACCAACAAGAAAAAGCCAGGAATAAATGACCCTGGAACCAAGGCAACAGTCAATCGCAAGGAGGCAGTCAAAAACCAAATCCTCCCAACAATTCCATGGCAAACCGGGTAGCCCAAAATCCTCAATGACCAAATGCACCAAGATGCAATGCTTCGTTGTATACAAACCAACCATGTACACTATCCGAGGTCTACGGGCACTACAAATACACATGTCCCTTCATTGTTCATGCTAAGCACACCATTAGGAATGAGGTTCAACATGTCACCAATACAACAGACCAAGTCCAATCCAACCCGACACCACCAAGACCTCCTCCTATGGTGCTCCAAAACCTGTTACTAGTCCAAGGACTGGTGGCAACTGCACCCCCTCCCCAACCCAATCCCAACTCCCTGGGGACACCTTCGATGATAGAAACAGGTGTTCATCACCTTCTAGCTATGACAACTGAAGAGATCAAATTACAGACCAGAAAAAATTAGTACAAAACCAACATCGTACCCACTAACACATCAGCAACATCTATGTCTAAAGCAACTAATGCACCTCTTTAGCTACTCCCTTTCCCTCTGCACCCCGCCCTACGATGGGTTTCCAACAATGCCACGGCTAAAGCTATTGTCAGCTACAACATCCTGGATGATTTGGCCCAAACACCTACTACCATGTTCGCTCTTGAGGTACTCAAAACTTTCCCAACACAACAAAAATCCTTACTAGCCACCCTTGGTGCTGTAGACCCTTCTAACTCCAAGTTGATCACATTCAACATGGAGAATGGAGAACCGTGAATGCCATCAACCATCGCCTTCCAAATCTCGATGCTTATCCAAAATTTGGTCATGCACCATTGCATAGTGGATGAGGGGGAATCCATGTGCATTATGTTTACCCTAGTCTGGCAGAAGCTTGGATCCCCAATTCTGTAACCATCATATACTACTCTGCGGGCTTATGATGGCCATCCCACAAAAGCCCAAGGAATCCTCCCTCATGTTCCCATTGCATTGGCTGAGAAAATAGTACTGATTGACATAGAGGTTGTCAATGCTCAATTGGACTATAACCTTCTCCTTGGAAGAAGTTATATGTACGCCATGAGAGCCGTAGCATCAACTATTTTCTGCCTATGATGTTCCCTCACAAAGGGAAAATTGTGACGGTCAACCAACTGACTTATCACGATCCGCAAGGGATAACGACACCCGCCAACATTCTCCCTATGATCAACACCATTGATCTGCAAGGGCTAACCACACCCACCAATGTTATCCTTGTGGTCAACACCATGGTTGACAACATACCAACATCCCCATTGTTGAATGTGGGCCTTGGGTTGTTTTCTGATACCACCATGATGGATTCTTTCCCCTTAATGTCACCACCGTTGACACCAAATGAGACTGTGGATTTGTGCATGCTCTCATCCAATCCTAAGGTTGTTTAAGAAATCATGCTGGGGGCATCTTGCTCCCCGGAAGAAGCCGCTGCCTACAAAGCTCTCTTCCAAGAATTCTGTGGCATCTTTGCCTAGTCTTACACTGAAATGCTTGGGTTGGATTCGTCCATCGTGGAACACCACATCAACACATGGCTTGATGTGGTCCATGTGCGCCAAAAGCAATAGCCCATCCATCTTTCCAAAGTTGTCGCGGTCAAATAAAAAATTGAGAAGCTACGCACAGTTGAATTCATTTAGGTGTGGTGGTTGGTAGGTCGGTCTGGGGTTTGGGTTTGATTGGTTCAATAGTCAACTGCACTTGTCTAATCACATCGCCTTGTTGGTCGGATTATCAAGTGAAGGTCGACATGATGTGTGTGAATACTGTGGGTTGTGTTCTGCTAGCTGTGTACATGGGAACCTGGGTGGTAATTTTCTGGGCCGACTGAAACAGCGCAGGCAATGTCTCGAAGAACACTTTTAGGTCGGTGTCTTTATCAACTTTTTCTTTTACCGTCTCCGGCATTGCGCTTTTGTATAAGTCGAGGGGGCTGACCGACTGTTGTGTCGGTGCTTGCTCTTAGAATATTTTTGTCGGTGATGGAGGTGGAGGGGTCGACACAAGATCGACGATGTTTTCAGGCATCGTCGTTGTTTTTTCCTTCTTTGGTCGACCTTTGGGGCCCCTGCTTCCACAAACCGTTGGAACTGAGTTTCAACCGACACTTTATTTGCGGCGGCATCCTCTATAATGTCAAGGGCCGTAGCTGCCAGTTCTTCTTCATCATCGGACGAGTCGACAATGATAAGTTTGCACTTATCCGTTGTAGTCTATTTGGTTAGGATACTCGGCTCTCACCCGAGAGACCCGGGTTCAGGTCCCAGCAACGGAACCAATGTTGTAATCTCACAGATCACATAAGGTTACCAATAATACATACTAAAACATACATAAATATAGAACAGAGACAAGAGGCAAGAACATATAGGATTAAAACAAATATATTAATACAATGAGTTCATACAAAGCAGAGAAATGAACTGAGTTCTCGTTTGGCTCAACAGCCTAATATATACAATTTACAGACGGTTACAAAATAACTACCTGTCGGTTCGGTGAACCGACGCGACTTTAGATGACCGACTTAATCTCTTTTGTTTAGTCGACTGACTGACTTAGTCGGCTGATCGACTAAGTTGGCCCATCGACTTAGTCGACTGATCGACTAAGTCGGTCCTCGTACAAGTCGACTTATCGACTTGATCCTTCTACACTAATCAAGCACATAATATCTCCTAGATGCAAATCTTGTTTTCTCATAAGGACACAATTATAAGAAAAAAATGATATTAGACATATTCAAACCATCATAAGGAATCATTAACATCATCCTTGAATGTCATTTGTCAATAAAAAAATTAACACCCTCTTAAATCGTAATTCTGATCTTCAAATTTTAAAAACTCATCAACATGAAACAATGTAATCCACTGCATTGTTGGAATATTGGACAATATTGAGAGGGGGGGTTGAATCAATATTGATAATTTTTAACAATTCAAACCACTTTTAACTTATTTATTAACACACATGATCAACAAAAGCACACATAACATAAATTTATCATCAAAGCCTAATTGGGTAAACCACCAATACTTCCTATTACTCCAAAATTATATTTACAAATAGTTTTTTCCTATTACTACAGACAAGGATGGTACTACACCCTATATACCAGAAACTACTAGAAGGAGGCTATGACCCACTATTTTATCAGTTGTTGCTAAAAGGATGTTATGACACCCTATTTACCAGCTACCACTAGAAGGAGGCTACGACCCCCTTACAGGCGTGTTGCCTGCCTTAGCGCCTCCCAACCTCCCTTATATGATAATTTGATCTCTGACTAGTCTACATCAATCGATCTTCCAATTGAATGTACAAAGACACTTATTTGAAGGTTTAAAGAATTTTTTATATACCCTCAAACATATCTCTTCATTCAATGGTCACATATCTTCATTGTGACTCTTCACAGACAAATAAACTAATTCGAAATTACTTCTCTGTTTGTCCTTTTTAACTCTATTTAATTTATCAGTCGCGACCTTTCGTAGTTGATTTTTCGTAACATCCTTTCCACAAAAAACTCTCTGCAACCAAACTTTTAGCATTCAGCTTCCCGAACTCACCTTTCTGTAATTTGTGGGAACTTATTCCTTCTGTGGTTGCGGGTTGTGGATTGCAGATGCACATTTTGACTTTTCTGAAAAAAATTCTTTTGCAATTCCTCTTCTGTAAATCCTATGAATCATCAATCGCTTTGTGAAATACTCCTTGTTTGTTGATCATTTATAAAACACGAAACTTCACTTTGGTGCTCTAAGATTTTATTTTCCATGCACATTTACTTTGTGGATCATTTTCCTACCATCGATATATTCTCTTGATACAATCTAAAACGTCCAACCTATAATAAATAAGTTGATTGCAACTCCACAACCCTGCATCGATTAATCAGAGGATCGATCAATCAATTTGGTTTGATCGTACTTGATCCCTTCATTGGATCCTCTCATATGTATTTCCATCCTTATCACATATTCCATCGCTTTCCTTGCCATCGTGTCATCATGTATTCCTTTCTTATTACTGAGCCCCTTTTGACATCAATGACTCCTTCATTCAAGATTCCCCCCTTTGGCATTGATGGAAACATTAAATCATTCTCCCCCTTTGACAACGATGACAAAGGTTTCATTTTGACAGCTTCCCATGTCAACATATCTCCCCCTGACATGATGCCTTTTCTTCCTCTTCCCCCTTTTTATTGTAAGGAGATTACTCCCAACTTATGCCTAAGATGCTCAAATGCTTCTTTGGGAAGTGGCTTAGTGAATATATCAACAATCTGTTCTTTAGTATTAATATATTCCAATCTGACTATTTTTTGAGACAAGTGATCTCTTAGAAAGTGATAATTTATCGGTATGTGCTTTGTTTTGGAGTGCATAATAGGATTTTTTGATATGCTTATGGCATTTGTATTGTCACAATTTATTACTATTGGATGCTCATACTTCAAAAGTAAGTCTTCTAATGCATGATTCATCCAAATTACTTGAGTACAACATGATGCAACAACACTATATTCAACCTCTACTGTAGATAGTGCTATGGAATATTGTTTCTTGCTTAACCATGACACCAAACAATTTCCCAAAAAGAATGTTTCTCCACCAGTACTCTTCCAGTCATCAATACTTTCTTCCCAATCTACATCTGTGAATGCTTTTAAAGTGAAGTCTTGACATTTTGGGTACCATAAACCATAATTCACAGTGCCTTTTAGATATCTAAATATTCTTTTTACTGCAACCACATGTGGAGCTGATTGAAATCTACCAACCAATCCTACAACTTGCATTACATCTGGTCTTGTAGTTGTTACATATAATAGACTTCTTATCATAGATCTATACATGGTATGATCCACTTCCAAGGACTTATCATTTTTGCTTAGTTTACAACCATTGATCATAGGAGTATTCATAGGC
Organism: Pseudotsuga menziesii; assembly: GCA_001517045.1. Lineage (NCBI taxonomy): Eukaryota > Viridiplantae > Streptophyta > Pinopsida > Pinales > Pinaceae > Pseudotsuga > Pseudotsuga menziesii. The sequence goes on from LPNX010785778.1 coordinate 289,897, forward strand.
TTGGAGTCTTCCATCTTAAACTTCTTAAGCATATCTTTGATGTACTTGGTTTGAGAAATGAAGATTCCTTTGTCAGACTGATAGACTTGTAATCCCAAGAATAATGTTAATTCACCTAACATTGACATTTCAAATTCCTTTTTCATTTCAGAAGCCAATTTTATGCTTAGTATTTGTAGATTGCTTCCAAATATGATATCATCCACATAAACAATAACATTGATCATATTCTTATCTTCAATATTTATGTATATATTACTATTAGTGGCTCCTCTTTCATATCATTTTTTCTTTAAGTAGTTATCTAGCCTTGAATCATGATCTTGGGGCTTCCTTGAGACCATAGAGTGCCTTTTTTATCTTGCAAATATAGTCTCTATTCTCTAATAAGATAAATCCTTCGAGTTGTTTAATATAGACTTCATCTTCTAGTTTCCCATTTAGAAACATAAACTTGACAACCATTTGATATACTTTGAAGTTTTTATAACATGAAAATACAAAAAAAATCCTAATTGCTTCAAGTCTTGCTACAGGGGCAAATGTTTCTTCAAAATCAATACCTTCCACTTGAGCATATCCTTTACATACTAACCTTGCTTTGTTTCTTATCACTTTTCCATTTCCATTTAACTTGTTTTTGAAGACCCACTTGGTTCCAACAATATTCTTGTTTGCAGGTCTTGGAACTAGTTCCCAAGTTTGGTTTTTCTCAATTTGATCCAACTTTTCATTCATGTCTTTGATCTAATCATTATTTTTAAAAGCTTCTACAAAGTTCTTAGGTTCCACTAGTGACAATAAGGCTTTTTCATTAAATAGTAGTTTCCTTCTTGTACTAACTCTAGCATCTTTGTCACCTATGATTTGTGTCTCAGAATGATTCTTTTGTATTATCCTAGATGGAGATTATTCATCAAATCTTGGAGAGTCTTCTTCTCCACTTTCCTGTGAGTCTTCTTTTTCTACTTTTTCTTCTTCAAGAGACAGAATCCTCTTTTTGTGAACTTTATTCTTTTTTTTTATCATATATTTCTTCATCGTCAGTTTCTTCAACATCCTCACTTTCTTGGATTTGTATTATTCTTGATTTAGTATCACCAACAGTTACATTTACAATTTATTTGATATTGTGCGACTTTAGATTATAACAGTTGTACGCCCTTTTGGTGGAATAATATCCAAGAAATATTCCTTCAACTGTTCTAGAGTCAAACTTCCCTATATTATTATCTTCTCTTTTTATGTAGCATTTACTTCCAGAAACTCTAAAATATTTAATTGAAGTTGGTCTTCCAAACCATAGCTCATAAGGATTCTTGTCCCTATTCATTATGATTTGTCCTCTATTTTGAATATAGACAACTATATATACTGCTTCTCTCCAATATACATCATGAATTTTTTCTTCAATAAGCATAGTTGTAGTTGCTTTCTGAACTGTCATGTTCTTTCTCTCAACTACTCCATTTTGCCGAGGATTTTTTGCTGTAGGAAACTACCTCTTGGTTCCATGAATTTCACAAAACTCATTGAATTCATTTCATGAGAACTCTTCACCATTATCTAATCTTAGACATTTAATATTGCAGTTTGATTGATTCTCAACAAGTTCTTTGGAGGCTTTGAATTCCATAAAGGCTTCTGATTTTTCTTTAAGAAAAGTCACCCAAGCCATCCTTGTATAATCATCAATTAATAACATAAAGTAATATTCACCTTGAAATATTTTAGTCGTTGTTGGTCCACAACGATTAGTGTGAATTATTTCTAATGGCTTAGAGGTTGCATGTTCTTTAACCTTGAAGCTTGTTCTCATTTATTTCCCATGAAGACAATGTCTACAAACATGACTTGGTGGTTTTATGATCTTTGGAAGATTTCTTACAACTCCCTTATTACTAGTTTTTACAAGATTGTCAAAGTTCAGGTGCCTCATCCTTCTATGCCATAGCAAAATTTCATCAATTTTACTCATATAACATTGTTATTCATTTTCTAGAATATACACATTACTTGGAATTCTTACAGCAGTCCCAATAAGATTTCCTGAATCTTTTCTTTTGATTTCACACTTCTTGGATTCAAATATACATATGTGTCCTTAATCACTTGTTTGGCTCACACTTAAAATATTAGGTTTTAAGTTCTTTACAAGAAAAAAAATTTCAGCTTTCATTTTGTCTCTAATAGCTATTGCACCTTTCCCAATTATTTTAGAGGATAGATTATCTCCAAAAGTGAATTTTCCTCTTTTATTTCTTTTGAGGCTTATAAACTTATTTGGGTCTCCTGTCATGTGTTTTGAGCATCCACTGTCCACATTCCATATTTTTTTTTCTTTTTTCTGTAGCACATAGAGCTAATGAACATTCCATGTCATCCTTCTTTTTCCAAGCCTTCCTCACCCTTTGGTCTTGATATTTTGAGAAGTCATCCATAGGAATCACTAGTTTGCAATTTCTAGCAATGTGTCCTTGATTACCACATTAGTAGCATTCTATACTATAACTCTATAGAGGATTAAAAGAATTATAGTTTCTTCCTTATAGAAGGAATTTTGTGGTGCAATGCAATTTTCAATAGGAACCATTAGTTTACAATTTCTAGCCATATGTCCAAAATTGTAATAGGTATAACAATTTCCTAAAAAGAGTTGTTGATGTCTACATGTCATTGGTATTTTAGGTATTATATTTGTTCTTTGTAAGAGAGGAGCATATTTCTTACTTTCTTCCATTTTAATTTGGCTCTTGAGTGTAGCAACATAGCTTATTTTATTTCCATCTTGGTTTTTGCAAGAAGAGTGTCCTGGTTTCTTTTCTTTGTCAAATCCTAATCCAGATTCATTGCTTGATGGTCTTTGGACACTTAATATTTCGTCTAAAGTATTTGATCTTTTATCAAACTTTGATTTGATATATTCTTCATCCAACTTCTTTCTAAGGTACATAGTCTCTTCTTCAAGCCTTTCAGTTTCTTGTATCCTATTTTTGAGTTGTTGTTCTAGATTGTTCTCAACCTTTTTGGATACTAGAAGTTGATTTTTTAAGTCAGCAATAATTCTTTCTGCATCATTGTTTTTCTCTTCAAATTCTGCCATATGATTTTTTGATTTTTTGTACATCCTTTTATACTTTCCTAATGCTTCAAGAGTACTTACAAGTTCTGCTTTGATATCTACCACACCTTCTATTTTTTTCATAGATTTCACTCTCTAATCCCATGAATAGGACTTCAACATCTTCACATACCTCTTCATCTTCACTGTCTTCCTTGGAATATAATTTTTTATTATTTTTCTTAAACTTCTTTGTGTATATGGTCTTACTCTTTTGATCTTTCTTATGACAACAAGGTTCTTCATCATCACTATCCTCTTGTTTTGGGTAAGAACACTTATTGGAAAAATGCCCAATCCTTCTATAGTTAAAACATTTCAAAGGTAGCTTTCCTTTGTACTTGTCAGTACCTTTCTCAATTTTCTTGATGAAAAGAGTCTATTCATCATCTAGGTTCTCATATTAGTTCTTGGATAAGGATTTAAATGCTACTTCTTTTTTTGATGATCCATTTTGTCCTGTTCTCATCTCATAGGCAATGAATAACCCATGTAGTTCATCTATCATCATAATTTTAATATCATCATGTTCTTCTAGAGTGGAGAAATTTGATTCATACTTCATTGGAAGGGTTCTTAGTACTTTGTCGACCACTTATTTATCCTTTATTTCTCCTCCAATACATCTAATAGCATTAACAATTTCATCTACTCTTAGAATATCTTCTACAATATTTCCTTCCTCTTTCATTTTTAGGATTTCAAACTGTCCTTTGTATGTTTCAAGTTTGGACTCTTTGACTTTGGGCACTCCTTCATAGACACATTTTATTTTTTCCCAAGCATGTTTGGATGTCTTGCATTGCATGAATTTTACAAATACATAATTTTTTAACCCACTCAAAATTGCATTTAGGGATTTTTCTTTGGCCTCATATTGGTATAGCTCATCCCTATTTATAGGTAGGTCGTTTGGTACTTTATATTCTCTTTCAACAAACCTCCAGAATTTGTATCTAAGAGACATTAGATTGCACTTCATTCTTACACTCCAGTATGCATAATTGTCTCCTATAAATAATGAAGGTATGCTAGTGGTTAAACCTTCTTGTTGATCCATAGTGGTTTTTAATAGGATATTCCTTCTAGTGATTAAATTGTAGTGAAGGATCCTGCTCTGATATCAATTGTTGGAATATTGGACGATACTGAGAGTGGGGGTGCATCAATATTGATAACTTTTAACAATTAAAACCACTTTTAACTTATTTATTAACACACATGATAAAAAAAAGCACACAGAACACAAATTTATTGTGGAATCCCAATTGGCTAAACCACCAATACTTCCTATTACTACAAAATTATATTTACAAATACTGTTTGCGTGTTACTACAGAGAAGGATGGTACTACACCCTATTTACCAGCAACTACTGGAAGGACGCGATGACCCCTTGTTTTATCAGTTGCTGATGAAATGATGCTATAACACCTTGTTTACCAACTACCATTGGAAAGAGGCTACTACCCCTTTGTAGGCCTATTTCCTTCCCTAGCACCTCCCAACCTCGCTTATATGATAATTTGATCTTTGACTGGTCTACATCAATTGATCTTCCAATTGAATGTATAGAGACACTTATTTGAAGGTTTTAAATCATTGTTTATATACCCTCAAACATATCTCTTCATTCAACAGTCACATATCTTCATCGTGACTCTTCACAGACAAATAAACTAATTCAAAATTACTTCTTTGTTTGTCATTTCCAACTCTATTTAATTTATCAATCGCAGCCTTTGGCAGTTTATTTTCCACAACGTCCTTTCCACAACAAACTCTCTGCAATAGACCTTTCTGCATTCAGATTCTCAAACCGACCTTTCTGCAATTTGTGAAAACTTATTCCTTCCACAATTGCGGGTTGCATATTGCGGATGTCCACTTTGACTTTTCTCGAAAATTTCTTCCGCAATTGTCTTCTACAAATACTGTGAACCATCGATCAGTTTGCAGAATACTCCTTGTCCATTGATTAGTTATCAAACATGAAACTTCACTTTAGCGCTCTAGAATGTTATTTTCCATGCACATTTACTTTGTGGATCCTTTTCTTGTCATCGATCTATTCTTTTGATACAATCTGAACTGTCCAACCTCTGTTAAATAATTCGATTGCAACTCCATAACCCTGCGTCGATTAATCAAAGCATCGATCAATCAATTTAGTTTAATCAGACTTGATCCCCAAATTGGATCCTCTCATGTGTCTTTCCATCCTTATCACATATGCCATCGCTTTCCCTATCATATCTTGGAGAGTCTTCTTCTCCACTTTCCTGTGAGTCTTCTTTTTCTACTTTTTCTACTTTTTCTTCTTCTTCTTCAAGAGCATCCTCTTCTTGTGAAGTTTTTTTTTATCATCTATTTCTTCATCATCTGTTTCTTCAACATCCTCACTTTCTTGGATTTGTATTATTTTGGACTTAGTATCATCAACTGTTACATTTACACTTTTTATGATCTTGTGTGAATTTAGATTATAACATATGTATGCCCTTTTGGTGGAAGAATATCCAACAAATATGACTTCATCTGTTCTAGAGTCAAACTTCCCTAGATTATCATCTTCTCTTTTTATGTAGCATTCACTTCGAAAAACTCTAAAATATTTAACTAAAGCTATTCTTCCAAACCATAGCTCATAAGGAGTCTTGTCATTGTTCATTCTAAGATGTACTATGTTTTGTATATAGACAGTTGTATATACTGCTTCTCTCCAATAGCCATCAGGAAACTTTGATTCATTAAGCATAGTTCTAGATGCTTCCTGAAATGTCATGTTTTCTCTCTCAACTAATCCATTTTGCTGATGAGTTTTTGTTGTTGAAAACTGCCTCTTAATTTTAGGAATTTCAAAAAACTCATTGAATTCATTTGAGGTGAACTCTCCACCACTATCTGATCTAAGAAATTTAATCTTGTTATTTTCTTGATTCTCAACAAGTGCTTTGAAGGATTTGAATTTCATAAAGGATTCTGATTTTTCTTTAAGAAAGGTCACCTAAGTCATCCTTGTATAATCATCGATTAATAACATAAAGTAATATTCACCTTGAAAGCTTTTAGTCCTTGTTGGTATACAAAGATCAGTGTGAATTATTTCTAATGTCTTAGAGGTTGTATGTTCTTTGACCTTGAATTTTGTTCTCGTTTGTTTCCCATGAAGACAGTGTCTACAAACATGATTTGGTGGTTTTGTGATTTTTGGCATATTTCTTACAACTCCCTTCTTACTAGTTTTTACAAGATGTCAAATTTCAGGTGCCCCATCCTCTTATGCCATAGAAAACTTTCATCAATTTGACTCATATAACATTGTTCTTCATTTTATAGAATATACACATTTCTTGGAGTTCTTACAGTAGTCCTAACAAGCTTTCCTAAATCTTTTCTTCTTATTTCACACTTCTTAGAATCGAATATACATATGTGTCCTTGATCACATGTTTGGCTCACACTTAAAAGATTAGGTTTTAAGTTCTTTATAAGGAAAACATTTTCAGCTTTCATTTTTTCTCTAATAGCTACTGTACCTTTCCCAATTACTTTAGAGGATAGATTATCTCCAAAATTGGCTTTTCCTTTTTGATTTCTTTTGAGGCTTATAAACGTATTTGGGTCTCATGTCATGTGTTTTGAGCATCCACTATCCACATGCCATAGATTTTGTTTTTCTGTAGCACATAGATTTAATGAACATTCCATATCATCCTTCTTTTTCCAAGCCTTCCTCTCCCTTTTGTCTTGATCTTTTGAGATGTCATCTTTAGGAATCACTAGTTTGGAATTTCTAGCAATGTGTCCTTGATTACCACATTTGTAGCATTCTATTCTATAACTCTGTATAGGAGTAAAATAATTCTAGTTTCTCCCTTCTGGATTGATTCTAGTACCACCTTTATTATAGAAGGAAGTTTGTGGTGTAATGTCTTTCTCAATAGGAACCATTAGTTTACAATTTCTAGCCATATGTCCAAATTGTAACAGGTATAACAATTTCCTAAAAAGGGTTGTTGATGTCTACTTGTCATTGGTATTTTAGATATTGTTAGGGTACACATGGTACTCCCAAAGGACCGAACACCAAGAATAGCCGCTTCACACAAACAGATCACAGATCAATACACCAATGTTTGTCACGTGGT